>JAPQRN010000001.1:23575562-23607360 GCA_037367275.1 Coranthus polyacanthus
GATGCCAATGGAGATACACTAAATGTCGTTGTGATCAGTGTGTAAGCAATCACCAAATTACTGACAGTGTCTCATTATAAAAATGGGTGAATAATAAAGTATTATTACACGCTGCAGTGACTAATTTGAACTGCGATCTCTGCTCTTACATTCACACATTACACTTGATAGATTTACACTCAGCACTGAATAAAAGATACTATAAGATATAAGATACTGTTTTAACTGCAGATCATTTAAATCATGTTGCCTCATGCAAGTTCATGAGTCTGTAGCTTATAGCTACAGACTCATGAACCTGCGTTTTGTTCTTGTCAGATTATAAAATAAATTATAATCCATTTTAGAAATCCATGGTAGAGGATGAATGAATGACCAGCGTTAAATAAGTCAGTAAAAAGGAATATATTGATTTTTTTAACTGGACTAAGCTCTTTATTCTCTGCAGCTGTTAGTTTTTTGAGACAAATGTTTATATAGTCCATAAAAGCATGCATGTATTTTTGCACATATGTCTTCCTTCATTGAACTAACATAGAGGCTCTGCCTTTTGGTGAATCGTTGTCTCTTAGCTCCATTGATAATTACTTTTTTCATTCACCAGGAACATACTGAACTCAGAGTGAACAGACTCAGAGCTGTTCTTAAACCAAAAACTCAGAGTTTTACGTGTCAGGGTTTAGTAACTCAGAGTCCTGTGTTAGACTCAGAGTTTGTTGAACCTGCTTCTTGAAACAGGGCCCAGGTGTGTGTGTGTGTGTGTGTGTGTGTGTGTGTGTGTGTGTGTGTGTGTGTGTGTGTGTGTGTAGGCGTTTATGTTCAGGTGTGTGTGTGTGTTCAAGTGTTTATGTTCAGATGAGTGTGTTCAGGTGTGTTGTACTGACCCAGCAGCAGCAGGTAGACTCCGATGATGGTCTCTCCTTGGTCAGACAGAGGAGGGTCTCTGCCTCCTCCGTAAGTAAAGCTGTTGTTCCTCCAGGGGGTGCTGCTGCCGCCGGACAATGGCATTCTGGGAGATCAGATGCAGTTTCTGTTTCTGTTATGGTCCAGTTGTGGTTTATGTCCCTGTCTCTGGGTCTCTGCTCCTTCAGTCTGTGTCGTCTCTGTAGTTGTTCAGAAGTTAATCTGAGGTAAATATAGTCCACTTTAATCCACCGCTGATCTGATCCTGGACCAGCTCAGAGCTCCCAGCAGGACTCCTGCCACACAGGTCACACCAGGTAACCAGCTGGTTCTCTGATTGGCTGAGCAACAGCCAATGTCATTAACAGGGGACGGGAATGTCTATCAGATCAGTGTAGTAATCCTGTACTGTCTGACCTGCAGACTGACCTCTGACCCCACAGAGCAGCAGGACCAGTGGATGCTGTACAGACTGACATGACTAACCTGGGATCACTTCTTTTAAAATGTTGATGAGTTTTAGAAGCCAACAACTGATTATTATTATTATTCCTGTTTTTGCCATTTTTAGGTTAATCGTGCTCAAAAACTCAGGAATCTTTGGTTTGACACATGTATCAGGTCCAGATGCACAAAAAGCCTCTTGGAGCCAAACCTTGAACCCAACAGGAAGTCCACCATTTCAGTCTGAATATACCTTTTATCTCTCAAGTACTGAATGTATAAATGTTATACAGATGGCGGCAGGTGTACATGCTGTGGCTCAGCGCTCGGAATACCAGTACTTTCTTTTTTTTTTCTTCTGATCGTTTTCCTTCTGTTGAAGGCCATGTATGTACAGGCAAATGTAAAATACAGCCGGCACGAATTGCTTGACATCAGTACCTGGTATGGTAGCAGCTCTGCAGCAGATAAAAAATCCCTGCAAAGAATCATTAAGACTGCACAGCACATCATCAACGTGCAACTACCTGCCCTGGACGACATCTACACCTCCCGCTGCCTGCACAAGACACACGTGTCAACATCCTAAAGGACTCATTCCACCCCGTCCATCACATGTTTCAACTGTTGCCCTCCGGAAAACGCTACAGGTCTATTAAAACACGCACCACTAGATATATAAACAGCTTCTATCCCAAGGCCATTACAATACTGAACTCTACACTGACACACCAGCATTAATGTGCAATAATTGTATTTATTAGAAACATCTTATTCCAACTGTGTGCAATATGGTCCAATCCTTTGAGGCATGGACTCTACCCTGCATACACTGGTACTATGGTATGAATGCGATGTGTAGAATGTGTGTTGAATATGAGTTGAATATGAGAATGTTGTGTAGCTGAGCTGATTTCAGCTTTGTGTGTTTGATGTTTCAAAGTGTGGATCTTCTCTTCCTTTATCTGGGTCCGTGTGGCCTCTGGACCAAACTCATGATCTGAACGTGTCTATTTGATTCTCCTGTTTATTTTGAGCCTGAAAAGAGACTTGGTTCTGGATTTGTGTCTGTGCTGGACTATAATGTGATATACATGAA
Source organism: Coranthus polyacanthus (assembly GCA_037367275.1). Classification (NCBI taxonomy): domain Eukaryota; kingdom Metazoa; phylum Chordata; class Actinopteri; order Kurtiformes; family Apogonidae; genus Coranthus; species Coranthus polyacanthus. The sequence continues at coordinate 23,578,009 of JAPQRN010000001.1, forward strand.
CATGTTCTCAGTGCTCACATGTTGTGGATATTGTTTACCAGAGGTTTATTGTGAACATTTGATTTGATTTGATTTTTGTTGTTCAAATATGCTGCTGCATCTGACCTGAAACTGGAGGATCTGGTCTTATTGGACACTTTCAAAGTGATTTTAATTGACTTGGAGGCAGAAACCTCTGGGTGCAGATGTTTTGTCTGAGTCATCATATACTATATATTATTATATTATATATGTTGATGATCATTGATAACTGTAAAACACTTGCTGATAATGTTGATTTCATATGTCTTTAATTTATCTTATAGTGACTTGAATGATGTTTATATGGATGTTTGGATGTAACATCTTGGAACTTTTAAAATAGATTTTTTTATAAATATTAAATAAGTCAAATAAGTCATAGTTTTATTAGTTGTGGTTGTTTCTTCCCTCTGATGAAGGAGGGTCTGGTCTCTGCTCAGCCTCGGACGTCCTCCAGTCTGTCTCATCCTCATCTTCCTCCTCCTCTTCTTCTACACGTGTAGTTTCAGACTATAGTTCTGCTGAACATAATGTTTGACCAAATAAGGAGCGGCTTCGCCATAAAAGGAGCTGCTGCTTCTTTATATGGAGGAAAGTAGTGCGGCTCTGTCCCCGACAACAAGTCGGCTTCGCGTATCATTGCGCACAGACTCTGTTAAATGTCCCACTTTGTGTGTAGAGGGCGGTACAGAATAACTCCCGGTCCCGGAGCGGGTTCTGGTGTACTTAGTGGGGTGTAACTGAAGGTCGGAACTGTAGTAGGAGCCATCTGTGGGACTACATTTTGAGGCGGAGGGGTTAGTCCGGCCGCTGCTCGTCATTTCCTTATGTGGAGCGGAGTTTGGCGGGTTCCGGTCTCGACAAGCAACGACAAAAACAACAACTTTATAACTTTATCACCGACCGTGGCCGCAACGGGTCCGGGTTCATGGAGGACAGGTTCTGTGCAGGGTGTTCCGCTGTCCTCCGGCTGTTCGCTACGGAGATTTACGGAGGTTCCCGATGGGCAGAAGCCGGACTTGTTGCTAAAGTAACCGTTAACTGCTGTTAGCCTGTTAGCCTAGTAGCTCAGCGGCTAGCGGTGCGGCTAGCGGAGTCGGGCCGGGCTCAGGGCTCGGAGCTCCGTGTGGCTGGTGGCGCAGACGCCGCGGGTTCTGGAGGTTCGGACCCGGCGGAAGGAGGAGGGCGCAGTGGGCGGGAATGCTGGCGGGGAGCGGGACCGGAATGGGCAGCAGAACTGGAGCCGGGCGAGCGGGCAATGGAACCGGACTGAGCAACGTCCCAGCCGGTCCGGAAACGAACACGGCCACTGAGCCTGACAGAGGAGGAGGCGGCCAGATTGAGGAGCAGGAGTACGCCAGCACCGAGGTGGTCTACAGCGGCTCCGATCAGGACTCTGATTCCGTGGAGGACGAGGACCTCGCGTGTCCGGGCGGGGACCGGAGGGGGGTGAAGCGTGAGAGGAGCGACCGGGAGCTGGGCCACCAGGCAGCGGCCGGCCCCGGAGGCCTGAGCGGGGGGTACGGAGGGGGCGGCCCCGGGGTGCCAGGGGCCAAACCCGGGAAGAAAACCCGAGGCCGGGTGAAGATCGAGATGAAGTTTATCGGCAACAAACTGAGGCGGTACACGACGTTCAGCAAGAGGAAGACCGGCATCATGAAGAAGGTGAGGTCAGAGATCAGAAGGTACTCAGGTAGTACTGCAGTACTAGACTTGATCTGAGGTACAGGTTCCAAAGTACTAACTGGTACCTTTTAGAATCCTGCATGTATGAGCATGAACGTGACAAACACTAAAGAACATGTCACAAATGTAGAGGTAGATCATTCAAAACTATTATAATGATAAAAACTTTTGTTCAGCATCAAAATATACATGAATAAAACACATTTAGACACATTTTGTGTAACAATGTGAACAAAATAAACTCCAATACATTAAAACATGTATTTATGTATTATTTATCATTATTATCATGACATTGATAATGGCATTCTAACTACACTCAAGGAAAAAAGAAACGCACCACATTCATTTTCTAAAATTCCTTAAAAATATGCCTGCCATTGCAAAATTACAAACTGCTACCAGTTCAGTACAAATAAAAGTCAAATTAAAATGATTGTTTTCTTGGTTCCAGTTGATTGATTTTGATGAGCAATAAAAAGTATATATTTTTTCATTCCTTACTCATGTGTGCTCATGGGTATGAGTGAGATGAGTTTGACCACTGCTCAACTGTACACAGCTATCATCTATAAAAAAGACACCAAAATGGAACCAAAAACACATTTATCCACGATGCCACGACTGTTGCAAGCAGAGAGAGATTGGGCACCATTGGCATGCTCCAAGCAGGACGGGGTAGTCGGGCCATAGCCAGGGTGTTTGGATCAGCTCCAAGACCACGAATAAGCGCTGTCCTGGACACGAATGGGGTCACGTTAATTATTGACTGTGGAATGAAATATCTGTTATTTTTGTTAATAAGGGTGCTGTAATAAACATTTAAAAAGTTGGCCTGAAGATCACGAATGGATGTATGGTTGATGTGCTTATATTAGATTTCCAACAAAAGACATAACTCTGCCAAAAACTTGCAAGAAAATCCATGGTGCGTTTCTTTTTTCCTTGAGTGTATAATGATGGATTCATCTCCCTAGTTTTGAGAAGAAACAGTTGACGTTTTGCTCTGATGTTTTTTACTTTAGACCATGTATGTTGCACAGGTCTAATGTCGAGCCCAGGTCTAGTGTCGAACGCAGGTCTAGTGTTGGACAAGTTGACAAGTTTTTTTAAACATGAGTGATTTTAAATAGACTCTTAGATAATGAAACAGTTAGTAATAAAATGTTAATTGCTGGATTAATTTTGATTATTAAATCATGTTTTAATATATATAATATATACAAATATATTTTTGATATTCAACAGAAATCCCACCCAGATTAATTGCATTTTGAATGTTATAGAGATACATTGACGTCATCTATAAAGACGCACACCTGATCATCCAAAGTGTGCAAAGTTAGCATTATTTACAATTCGTACTTTCAGAATTTCGTGAAATGGAAATTGACGATAAATTGTTATACAAATAATTGCAGTGGATGATATAATGATTTGTCCCTATTATTGTCCTTTTCTGTTTGTTTAATGCCACTCGTATAGTATAGCTTCACAGTTTAACAGTTTATTTATACAATGACATCGAACACTAAACACATGTTAAAAATTACATTTTTGTTTGACTTTAAGGCTTTGGAAACAAAAACTGCACAGATTGGACATAAATAACTGAAATATACAAAGTGATGAAATATGAGATTTGTATTGGCTTGATCCCGATGTTTTTAAACAGCTGAATGTAGACATTTATCACCATTATGCAATATAGTTGTGATAAAATTATGTTAAAAATGTGTACAAAATAAAACCTGGATAGGTTAGCTCTGCCTCTAACCCTGCCCTTCTCCTCCTCAGGCCTATGAGCTGTCCACACTCACAGGTACTCAGGTGCTGCTGCTCGTGGCCAGTGAAACGGGTCATGTGTATACTTTTGCTACACGGAAGCTGCAGCCAATGATCACATCTGAGACGGGGAAGGCTCTGATCCAGACCTGCCTGAACTCTCCAGACTCCCCGCCCCGATCAGACCCCTCCTCAGACCAGAGGATGAGCGCCACCGGCTTTGAGGAGACTGACCTCACCTACCAGGTGTCTGAGGCAGATGGCTGCCCCGAGGCCGCCAAGGTAACGGGGGTCAGGGGTCACGGAGGTCATATGACCTTTTTTGCCCTTTTTCAGAGATTTTCCAGCTTTTTGTTAAATAGGTTATAAATCCAGTCTTCATTTCTGCCTTCACTGTAACTTTTAATTATTAAATAATGCTGCTGTTGGCTGGTTAGGGTTAGTTGCTAAACTTTAGATTCGTAGTTCCTTTATTAACCCTTTCATGGATGAATTCTTTTTTAAAAGTTTGTATTAATCCTAAACCACACACAAAACATGTTCAATTGGATTTTTTTATATAATTCACAACTTTTCATTGTAGTGGACACCATGCATCAGGAATTTAAAAGGCACTTTAAAGGTAAATATGATTTTTTTTTTTTTAGCACAAAGAGCAGTTCAGGTTTTCTCTATTGTACCCACATATATTTTGTTGGTGGTAGATGCATGACATCAGTACAGTTGGATTTTCATTAATGAGAAGTAGATCTGGGCAATACAGCTAAAAAACACAAAACATTTTCATATCCGGCAATATCAATTATTATCAAAATAAATGTCAATCATCATTTCTTTTCAGTTTAAAGGCGGATTTATTGTTCCTGAGTGAAAATTGAAAAAGCCAGATGCTTATTAGTTGTTTTAAATTATTCATAAAAGACTAAGCAAGATGCAAAAAAAACAAACAAAAACGCTGTAAAAGACGCATCAAGACAAAAACGTCTTAAAAGAATGATCATGACGTCACAAGACAAAACACAGCTGTTGTCTCTGTTTTCGTGATTTCCAAAATAAAGTGAGTCCAATCTGGTTATTATTCAACAAGATGAACACTGAAAGTGGTTTATCTGACAATGTAAACAAAATAAAGACAAAAGAAAAACTTATATCACGATACGTATAGTTACCATGATATAGATGATGATAGTTTACTCATCCAGACCATTTATGTCTGAATTTCAGTAAAACTCAGTGTAAACTGAAGGCAATTTGTCACTGTTTTGCTATAGTGATGGTGTTAGTTTGTCCCATTAGGGAGATTAAAAACGTTGTAAAAATCATTAAAATATGCAGCTCCTCTGTTGGAGTTTGTTTTTCTAAATTCAGCAGCAAGATTTTCATTTTTATTTGTTATCAGTTATCAATGTCACTAATCTGAATAAAGTGTACCAGTCATACCAGCTGTGCTGTGTATGAGATGGCTGATTGGCTGCTGGTTTTCAGATGTGTTTGTCTCTTGTAGGATCTGATCAAACCGCCATTCGGAGTGTCTAACCTGCCTGGCTCCGCCCCTCAGCCTCAGGTTGTAGCCCCACCCACCTCGGCCTCATCGTCAGGGCAGAGCGGCGCCTCCACCTCTTCCACCAATGGGACAGTGTTGAAGACGTCAGCTGGTGTTGTCATCCCCGGAGGATTCACGCTCATGTCAGGTGGGTGGGCGGGGCTAAGAGCTCTCACCCGATTTACCTGTAACTCAGGTGTTTCTGTCCCACAGGATGTCTTCTGTTGGAATAATCTCTTCATCCTCCTCTTCCTCTGTCTCTGTATTACTGTTTTCAAAGACAAAAAAAACAGAGACACATTGTTAGACACTTCCGATCTTCCGATCCGAGGCCGGATAAAATGATTAAATAAACAGACTTTAAGTGTCACAATCACATATTACTGCTTTGTCAGTTGTGGGAAATGAAAAAGACCTGATGAGCACTGGTTTCTCCCTGTTGTCCATTCTTTCCACACTAATCACCTAAATGTGGGATATAGTCATTCTGATGAGTATTCTGAGTTACACAAATACCAATTCCCACCTCCTATGAAGGCAGCATGAGGCCACACCCCCTGCACCAGATAAGGGCCAGAAGTCTGAAAACTGAAAAATACAGATCTAAATAAAAAAAAAAAAAAATTTGAAACTGAAAAGAATATGATTTTAAACTGGAAAAATTGTAAGTGAAAAAAATAATACCGATGGTATGAAAATATTTATGAAAATGAAAACTGAAAATAAAAAATGTATTCAAAATATTTTCAGAATTGAATCAAAATTATATTTAAAAAGAAAAAACTTTTCCTGCACTTAATTTTATTTTGAATACTGCATAATATTCAAGTTCATCATCGCAACTAGAAGTATCAGTTTCAACTTTTAGTTTTTTCAATTTTTTTTTTTTTAAATTCTTTTTAATTTAAAAAAAAAAAAATTCAAATTAACAAAACTTTTGTCCTTGATTTAGCTCCATACTTCTCCATATGTAAATGTTCCACCAAAACAACTTCTCCAATACTATTTGACAAACACTGTGTGTTTCCTGATGTTTTTCATGTGCATTTCCTATTTGTGTGTAAAATTAAAAAAAAAAAAAAAAAAAAAAAATATGTTTAAAAAGTGTTTCCTGTTGGTCAAGGTGTAACAGTATCTGGATAAAAGGTAAATGTGAATCAGGTGAATGTAGACTGTGTTTGTATTGATGTATGTTCAGTGAGGAGACTGTAACGTTGACTGAATACAAGAAACAGACATGACGTATCAGATGGAAATAGCAACGAAACACCACCATATATGAAGAACTGCAGAAACAACTGTTAGACAAAGGCTTTGTCAAACTGTGGAAGAGTTTGAAACAATATTCTGAGTGAGAAGCATCAGACGTTGTATGGAAATCTGACTACTGTCGCTGCATCCTGCACTTAGTGACACCCAAGATGAGTGTGATTTGTTTAAAGAAATACAAATTAGACAAATAACCAAGAGTTTTTAGCCCTTTTCCAGAATGATAGTGGACTGAACCAGAACTGGAACAGAACTAATGTAGTATTGAGATAGATCTGAAAAACTCCTGGTACCTCACTGACTATGGGTGAGTACCGCATAAAATCACACTGCAAATAATCTCAATTATCACTTTAAACCAATGTAGGCTTTTATTTTGCAACTCAGGACACCTGTTCTCTATAGGTGAGACAACATGAATTATATTGATCAGGTTACCACACAGGTCAGATGATGTCACCAAAGAGAAGAGCTTTCAGTCCAAAATGGTGGCAAAGTAGCTCATTTGTAATGGAACAAATAATTGGCTTTCAGTTCTTGTCAATACAAGTTCTTAGATGTCACTGCATAATAAACCACACTGCTTTGCTAACCTGTCTCTGGCCCCTCCCTCCCTTACCTTTCTCTTACCACGCCTCCTCACCTGTCTCTGGCCCCGCCCCTCCTCACCTGTCTCTTACCACGCGTCTTCATCTCTGGCCCTGCCTCCTCACCTGTCTCTTACCATGCCTCCTCACCTGTCTCTGGCTCCTCCCCTCCTCATTTCTCATTTCCCTTCCTCACCTGTCTCTGGTTTTGCTTACCTCACCTGTGTGGCCCCACTGCCTCCCCTCCCCAGGTGCTCCCATTCCCCTCAGTCAGCTTCAGGCTCCACCTCTGGCCCTTCAGGGTCCTGTCGCTCCTGGTCCCACCTCCACGCTGCAAGCTCCACCCACACAGCCGACCACATTGCTCCGCCTCCCCGCCACCATGTCACTTTCAGGTCAGCCCCACCCACCTCTCTGATTGGTCTGTGTCAGTAACTATATGATGATATAATTGGTGTGTACAGATAGTTAACCAGTTCATCTGAGAACAGCTGATACCTTCATCTGATTGGTCACACGTTCACATGCTGAGTGTGAATGCATGATGTGTGTAAATAAAATGATTTGTCGCAGCAGTCTTTTATGTTCATCTCATGTTCATAACTATGTAGAGATTAGGTCTGGTTTATCTCATGATCTTAGATGGTGATTGATGTTAATTCATCATATGATCTTTTCAGGATTATGCAGCTCATGTCATTAAAACAGTAAATAAGAGGACGGTCAAAACTTTCCTACTCAGCTAACATTATTTTTAAATGGCGTGTTTATCAGTGTAATTACAGTATTTAGCAGAGCGCATGCACTAAACTATGGGTTTGTAGCATTAATGTCACTAGCACAGGTCGCTAGTCTAGTGAGTTTATTTCTGGTTATAGCAATACTTTAACATCTGTCCACACTAAAGTGTTCACTTTAGTCTGCATTAACTTGCAGGGTTTATGTAAATATATATACTTTTGTATAAGTAATGACATGAAATGACGACTTCAGACAGTGAAGAATCAGTGTAAGTGTGATCTGCTGGTCCGACTTCTGAACAGTGACGTGCAGTGAGTCTGGTTTACACAGCATCAGCATCACAAGCATCTGTGTGATGCTTTAGAGTTACGTTAGATGTAAAAACATTTAGATTCATTGTAAAACTCTAGTCTATGAATGAATGAAATACTGCAGCATCACAGATGGATGTACAGTCAGGAACATGTGGACTAGTGTTTACTTCATCTACACATTGAACAAAGATTGAATAATATGGAGCAAAATGATGCACGAATGCAGAGTTTCTAGTCACAACAACACAAAGCATCACACACAGACTAAAGCTCCACAAACCACAGGAAACTAGAGCAAAACTGGGTAGAGTTTGGTTGTAACTCGCTTACATTTTATAAGATCGTGGAATGTGATTCTACCTCAGAAGATCCCCATATGATCTTTAGACCAGATCGACCAGACCTAATAGAGATGATAATGGAATTCATTCAACAGTCAGCATTTAGTCAGACTTTGCTCTAATCTTTTTTGTTGAAGCTCTGGAAACACACTGAGTCAAGAAACAGTTCAAGCTGAAGTTATTGATCATCATTGGGGTTGTGATGTATTGTCATAGGTCGTTATTGAAAGTGTTAAATATGTTGTAGATGAAATTGTCATGTACTGAAATGTAGTAACTGTTCTGCAGTGAAATAGTGATTATTCATGTTTACCTGTGTGTCAGGGGCTGGAGTCTCACCTCAGTTACAGACCATCCAGGTTCAACCGAGCAGTCAGCAGGTCTGCACCAATCAGAGCTCAGACATCCACAGCCCCACCTCCTCGGCAGGTAAGAAACAGGCCCCACCCCCCTTGGCTTGTGTGTCTCTCTCTCTGTGATTGGCTCGTGTCTCTCTCTCTGTGATCGGCTCGTGTGTTTCTCTCTGTGATTGGCTCGTGTGTGTCTCTCTCCACAGTCAGTCTTCCCTCTATCATCTCCTCCTCTTCTTCCTCCTCCTCTTCCTCGGTGGCTGGTCACATGATGTATCCTGGCGGTCACACGGTGACGCTGAGTGATGGCAGCCTCGCTGTGCTCAACACTTTCCAACCCACAGGCCATGCCCAGTCACATGACCCAGGTATGAGCCTGTTTATTCACCCTTTAACATGTATGGTTGAGTTCATTCATATTTTTATGGAAAAGGAAAAAACATTTCTATAACACATTTCATACACAATTTAAAACAGTGTTGTAGGCATAGACGTCTTCAGGTCTGGTCTCAATCCGGATACGCAAAGGACTTAAATAACATCCCTGTGTCCACTCTGTGGCGATAGAGAGCACTTACCAATTCTAAGTCATGTTGCTGTATTTCATGTTGAACATGTAAATTTCAAGTGAAACTTAAGTGTAAAAGTCATTCGGGTGATGTTTGTCCCATAACACTGACTTCCTTTTACCAATAAGTGGTGCTATGACTATACCTCAGTATTTTCACATAGATGTGTTCAGGCCAGGACTCACATAAGAAATAGGGATAGGTATTGAAACCTGGTATTAAATGGGCTCCAGGGCTATGTTTTTGAAGACCAGAGTATTGATAAGCTCTGATGCTGATGAACAGTACTGGAGAAATTAGAAAAAAGGTTTTCCAATATATTACTGCTACATTAAAGTTGTCTTGCAAATTATTTTCTGACTGAGACATTCGTCTGTGATGCATTTTTGCTATTTTCAATCCAGATGAGTAGAGTTGAGTTGATTTGTCCAGTGTGGTCTGGTATAGAGGCTTAAACCGGTTTTATTTTCAAATGAGCTGAACCGAAATTTGTCATTATTCAGGTTGTGTCAATTAAAAAGTGTCCTACATCAGCAACCTGATGGCAACGGTGTCATGGCGCTAAATGTAAGTTGTTTTGCATCAGTAATAAGCAACATGACAATGTGATGAACATAATATTATATTGATATATATTATATTGTTATAAGCAGTCTAATGGAGCTGCTAGTGTCTAATGAACCGTAAGTGATTTACTGCCGAGTCATAGCCAACAACATGGAGGAGGATCACATTACAGCAAAGGGAAGATACACACAGTGCATGTTGTCTTTGTTTACTAGAAAGTTCAAGTGTGGAGACATGAGACACTAAAACTGCACCAATATGGCAATGTGGCCAGTTTGAAGTTAACAAAAGAAATGAGCCAAAAAAATGTAGATGACAGAACATATAAACAATGCAGGAAAAAAAGTCATGACAAACCTGATTACATTGCTGCTTTTAGTCTGGTCTAGTCAGATGCATCTCAACAGGCTGAACACGGTACTGCTTCACTCCTGCTGCTTCTTCTCAGTATTTAGTGTTTATTGGTGATTGTCAAACCAGCTTTGAGGTGCATTACCACCACCTAGTGGACTGGAGACGCTACACTCTACGTCATGGGCTTTGGTCTCATTTCTTCTCTTCTGCTGAGTGGAAGTGCGACACTTAGTGGTAAAATCCAGTATACTGGTCCAATCCGGTGTTTGGCTTCTTATCAAACCAATTTGAAAACTGTATACTGGCCCGACACTACTGATGAGAGATCTCTGTGTCAGGTCTGTGTGTGAGGGGTGGAGCCTGTTTATGTGAGGGGTGGAGCCTGTTTATGTGAGGGGTGGAGCAGCTCTGTCACACACTGTAGCACCGTGCAGCACAAACACACACAGACATCCTGGTCTTAGTGACAGTGGCCTGTGTTCACGGTAGAACTAAATGGTGAAGTACTACCATACAGTACTGTGCAAAAGACAGGCCACCATTAAGTTTGTTCTTTTAACGTGTTATAATGGCCACACATATGCATTTCTCAGTTCTCACTCTGTATCAAGATACAACTGGGAATATACAGGAAATATATAAACAACATGAAAACAAAAAACTGAGAAAAAACAGTTTGTACCAACAAAAGTGTCCAGTTTTTAGTGTGACCTCTCTTTACACTTGTGTTGAACTCTTTTGTTCAGATAATGAGATCGACTGCACTAATCTTCAGGTGTTTACACCAGGTTTCATTCAACACATGTCAAATGTTTATTGTTATGAGTATTATCACAAAATCAGAGTCTATGCTGTTGTACTTTCTACTAAAGAATATTAATTATATATTAATTATATATACTATGAGAAAATAAAGCAAATAATTCTGTTCTCAGTTTGAACTGGCACAAGAAGAACCAATAAGAATACTGTTAAAGTACCAGATGGATACGAACTGTACCCATCCTGACGAGACACATTGATGTACATTCAAGTTACAACAACTTACTGTGTCATGAAGAAACACTGAAATTCTGAGATGCCACAGCATTCATTGTTTGTACTGCTTTGTACAGCTGCTTTGTACAACTTTCCATCACAAAGGTCTTTAGATGACACTGACTGAATGTGAAGTCACTCGGGTTGATTCTCTACAAAAATGAAGCTAAAATGGGAGACAGTTCATTCCAAATGGCAGACATCCTGTACCTGAAAGTTTAAAGTTAGTTTTAGTTTAGTGCTATTTTTATTTAAGAATGTCTTCTAATTCAGGTATTTATAAATGTTGCTAAATTCCATATATGTGAAATGAAACAGTCTGGTATTAAACCTAACTTTAATGTTTTCCTCACTGAATTTTATACACATTTATTTTCCCTGTTTAATTTACAAAACAAAAAAGCCGCAAAGACTCATGAACTTTCAATAACTTTTAAAATGACTTTCATTTTTGTAAGGTTTTTTTGTTAATCTCGTTATATTATTTCTAATGAATGTAAAATTACTTTGGCACATCCTCTTTTATTTATGTATTTATATCTTCTGTTTGTTTGTTTTTATCTTACTGAACATTGTTTCCTCTTTGTTGTTATTACATATGTTTAGATTTTCTGTATCATTCTAATACTGTTAATAAAGGCATTTGGGGAAAAAACAAATCCCCGTCAGTGTTGAATCTGTCAAAGTGTCCGACGGCTTCAGATTTTTACATTATTAACAAAATTCTGTCAATGACATGATGGAAAGTGTTGAGTGAATGTGACTCAGTTCTGTCTTCACTCTTATGAAATGTTACAATCAGCGCCTTTAATAGTTAAGTCACTAATGGGTTGTTTGTTTTCCGTCTCAGGTGCCGTCCCGCAGGTCTTCCTCACGTCTCTTCCCCCGGTCGCAGCTCAGATCCCGGTTTCAGCCGTTCAGCTTCACCCGGTGAGAACTGAACTATTGAACTGTTATCGATCCTCAATCAGCTCAGTTTTAGCACGTTGGTTTTCATTTGTTTACAGGTGGTCATGAGTCAGCAGAGCAGTTTGTTTTTTTACAGATTGTCATCAGTCAGCAGAGTGGATTGTTTATTTGTTTGTTTTTTTACAGATGGTCTTCAGTCAGCAGAGTGGTTTGTTTATTTATTTGTTTGTTTACATTTGGTCATCAGTCAGCAGAGTGGTTTGTTTGTTTACAAGTGGTCATCAGTCAGCAGAGCCGTTTGTTTATTTATTAATTTGTTTATTTGTTTGTTTACAGGTGGTCAGCAGAGCCGTTTGTTTATTTATTAATTTGTTTGTTTGTTTACAGATTACCAGTAGTAACCTAGCAGAGCGGTTCATTTGTTTGTTTACGTTTGGTCATCAGTCAGCAGAGCAGTTTGTTTGTTTACAGATGGTCATCAGTCAGCGGAGTGGTTTATTTATTTGTTCATTTGTTTGTTTACAGGTGGTCATCAGTCAGCAGTGCGGTTTGTTTATTTGTTTGTTTATTTGTTTGTTTACAGATGGTCATCAGTCAGCTGAGTAGTTTGTTTACTTATTAATTTGTTTATTTGTTTGTTTACAGATGGTCATCAGTCAGCAGAGCGGTACCAGTAGTAACCTTACAGAGCTGCAGGTTGTCAGTTTGGACGTCCACCAAACAAAAGATGACTGAGTGTCACATGACTCGTTCCCTCTGTTGTGATGATGTCACTTCCTTTGTCAGGATCATTTGTGATCAGTCAGGTGTCGGCGAGGCCTTGCTGAAGGCTCTACTCTGTGCTGGACATCTGTCAGTAGGTGAAAAGCACCCTGGGAGTTGTATTTGAAGCAACTCCCAATTGATTGACAGCTGATGGATCATGTGTCTACACAGTGAACGGTGCATTAAAGGACACTGGGTCATGTGATCAGCTGGAGTTTTTTTACATGAAGTTTTTTACATAAAACATCAGTTATCGATTATTAACAGATGTACAGAAAGAATCTGATCAATAAACAGAGTTTAGTTCAACGTGAACTGGACAAAAAAAGAATGTCAGGTCAAATCAGGTGGTTTTGTTTTTCCCCCAGTATTAAAGGTTCATGATGAACAAGAATAAAATGTCTTTCCACAATATGGAGCTTTATTAAACAATGGTTTTGTAAATCATATCTGATGTCATGGATTCTTCATGCAGTCTTTTAAATCAAGAACTTCCTCATAAAACCTGAAAAATTCAATGTGATGGAAAAACTCAACTAAAACTAGTAAATTAATCTAAATGAAACTCAAAATAAAACCAAACTGAAAGGCTTGATAAACATTAATTTCACTCACATCATATATGTATGTTTGTGGTCTGTGTAAACTGTATGACAAGTAAAATAAATGAGACAGATGCAAGATTGTGGGAATTTAGTCAACAATTTTACTGAGTATGAAAATGTAAAAAGGGCCAGTCCATGTGAAATCACCTCCTGACTGACCATTTCCGATTTGCTTCAGGCTTTCAGAAAACAGTGTCATTAGTTGTAGTAACCACCATACAAAATGTCAGCCTTGTATCTTCATTACTTTTTCAGATGTTGGTCTTTGAAAATGGGTTGTGACTCTGGTTTTACTGTAAAAACAAGTGGTTCATAAAAAGATGCTGAGTTGAAGAAGTCATGACTTTTGAACTGTTCATGACAGATGTATGAAATGTTCAGGAGTTGATCTAAGATACAAGATGTCTTAAACTTCTGGAAAAGAAGATCCACAGTTGAATATTTGACAAATTACAGCTTGATGAAAACTGTAAAAAAAAAAAAAAAAAAAAAAGTCTGTGTTTCAGATCAGTTTAGTCCTGGTTTATCTCCACATTGAAACACATCAGATCTGTCACATGTTGGTATTTATTTCTCATGTTGTACTATTGTGGTGACTAAATATTTTTCTAAGGGAAATGAAATTTTCTGATTTATGAAAAATGAAAAAAAAATCTAATTCATATTTCTCATATATGACAAGGTCGACCATAAAACCAATTATATCAGTGTAAAGATAATGTTTGCATTAATATATGAACAACATATGAAGATGGAATCTTAACCAAACTATGTTCGCTAAGGTCAAATACACCATGTTTGCTACAGATGAGAATGTAAAATAGAGGTACTGAACTGAAGATACATAACAAATCTGTATCAGAACTAATATTTGTATTTTATGTCTAAATTTTCACCTCATATTTATTCTGGACAGTTTTACCGTGTACACAGTTCTACAATTTAAACAAACTATAGTATTAGTAAAAGCAAAACTTTAAACATATACTTTCTATTTGAAGAATTTGAACAATGTACTGATTTGCTTTTCTACATCAATTTTACTGTAATTTTACTACATCTTGTTCCTTATCCAATGTTGCACGATGGATTGTAATATTAAACATCTATATGAATTAGTCATTTTCCAGGTTTAATGGTTACTGTGACTGCATATTACATGCCTTGAAATGTCATTTCCATCTGTAGCAAAACATGGTGTGATTGTTTTAACTAAGCTAACATAGTTTGGTTAAAGGTTAAAGGAGTTTAAATGATTTCATATATTAACAGTTATCAAATAACAAAGACTAAAGTTAATTTTCATGTTTAATCTCTAAATAAATGAATCAGAACAATGACAGTGTCACAGATGAAAAACAACAAACATTCTTATATTGTGTATAATTAATTTTCTGACTCAGCCCAGAGGATGTACATGATTCAAAACATATCACACGTGTGTTTAGATTTGAAAAATATTGAATCTGACTGAAAACTACTAAATGATTACAACACTGATCAGATCTCTCAGAGAACGAACAAGACCTTGTTGGTTTTATTAAACACACAGATGCCTTAATACACTGTACACAGTGAAGTGTAAACTGGATCTATACATGAAGACAAACGCAGATGAATCAGCCTGAGAATAAGGATTGGGTTAAGGTTAGAATCTTATTATAAAAGACAGATGTTTTTAATTCAAACTTCAGAATGATTACATGATTACCACATCAGTAACATCCTCTAGTGTCAGAACAGTGGATTGTCTCAGCACCAGTGTCTTTAACTAAGGCGTCTTGAATTCTCCTTTTCATCTTTCCTTGACCTCATGACGTTTTCCATCAGGTCAAGGTAAAGTTGATGAGAGGTCATTTTTTTTAACTTTTCGGACGCTCTCTTTGTTTCTGGACTGTTTGTTTCACTGACTCCAACAGGGGGCAGTGGTGACAACTGCCGTGAAACGCCACAGAAGAAGCACTACCCCCGTCGCCTACCGTTGACGTCACCGGTGCGACACGTGTTCCTTCTCTTGCTGTGTTAGCAGTTATCCGTTACCAGTGCTCGCAGAGGACCGCCGGTTCAGATCTCTTCAAAACCTGATTCTCGGAACACAGACCCAGAGTACGATGGCTGCCGCCGTGGCGCAGGGCAGGAAGAGGCTCCTGAAGGAGGAGGACATGACTAAGGTGGAGTTCGAGACCAGCGAGGAGGTGGACGTCACCCCCACCTTCGACACCATGGGATTGCGGGAGGACCTGCTCCGTGGCATCTACGCCTATGGTAGGCCGGGGATGAGCGCGACCTCCGTGGAGAGTTAGCTCCGAGGCTAAGCTATTGGTTCATCACCGCTGCGTTTTTAAACAGATTAGTTAAATAAAGCGACTTGAATCAGATTAGAGAGTTACAACGCGATTTGTCATATTAATTTTATTAGTTCATTTAAATGAAAAGGTGATTATTTAAACCCAGGGTTTGGTTAGCTTTAGCCAGATCAGCTAACGATAAAAACAGAAGGTTTACTGCGCAGTTTAGCTGTTGCTTATTTAGGTTTATCTCCGTTTTATTTGTATTTATCTAATTTTTACCGCTGTTCGTATATCCTTTTCGACTCCGTTTCGTCTTTTGTTTATCTGTTTTATTCCTGTTTTTACCTCTGTTTGTAGCTCACCGTGGCTCCGTTTTATCTGTGTTTTACCGCCGTTTTGTTTTATTTCTAACTTTAGACCACCACATCTGTGCTGTTTTAACACTGACACAAATTCCTTTTCTCTATCTGTGTTTTGTGTAAATGAAACAGATCCAGAGTTCGTTAGTTCTCGGTTTTTAATTTAATCGTTGCTGCAGCGTTTGAGGAAAAACTGAAGCAAACAGGAGGAAAAAAAAACATTGCGCATATTTTGCACGTTTATTTTTGCTGTTTGTGAGTTTAAACATAAAATCCACCTAAACCTGAACAGTGTTTGTGTCTTTACCTGCTTCTTCTATAACGTTCTGAACTGAAGTCAGTTAAACTAAAGTTTAATACAAAAGGAATATTATTTTAATTACTGATAGACTGATTCAATTAAATTGCATTGTGAGAAACGGAGATGCTGCTGTTCAGTGAAGTCAAATTAAAGATCAGCAGGATGTCACTTTGTACATTTGGTTGCAAATACACATGGATGTTATATAATATACATGTTGTATTTGTGTTAAATCTCCTCCTTCACGCTGCAGATTCAGAGTAGTGAAAGTTACAGATCAGTAATTATCCTGTTCAACATGGAATAAGTCATGGGAGTATTTTAATCCCTTCATCGTCACTTACCTCACTAACCGTCACACATGTTGTATTTGTGTTTAATGGTATATACACACAATTAGAATTCCATTGAGTTTTTGTTTTTAAATCGATGTGAAAAAGACCTAATGCATAAATTGAGATCAGTGCATCTTTTCTTGCTCAACAAAAATTCTAAACACAGCCTGTTTGTTTGTTGTGATATATTCATTGTGAATCTGTTTCTCCAGTTGTTTTCACCAGTGATGCTTTGTTTTATTTTAAATGATTCATATCTTTTAACAAACCAGAGTTTTATAGAGAACTAAATGTTTTTTCTCTAACGTTGTGTAAATCAGACATGATTCAGGAGTCAGAACAGCAGCTCAGAGTTAAGGTCATTTTTCACTGTCTGAAATCATCGTTTCAGGTCATTATTTCTTCAGCAGCAAAACGACATGTTACACAAACTCTGCAGATTCAAGTGTATGAACTCAACCCTTTATAGTGATTCTGTATCTGCACTAAACTGACTGAAATAAACTCACTAGAGGAACAACATTAATGATACAAACAACACATAATAAAATACACCATTACACTGGTAGTGGTCCATTTAAATGAATGTAAGTGAATAGGAACATTTGGACAGAACATTTATTTCATTAGTTAATTAGTGACATGATGTGTAGGATGCCTCACATGATGGATTAAGATCATCCAGCCCTAATTCTACTTAAAAGTTAATACTTATAGGAGTACATGTTGTAACTCATTTGGCTTAATAATTCTCATTTAATTACAGATGTTTCTCATTAACACTGTCAGATTACAGTTACATGTATTTTATTGTTTAATCATGTAACTCTGTAACATTGATCCAGCTCCTGTGTGTTTATGTTTTTCACTTGTTTAAAATTAATCAGGTCCTTTATCATGAAGTTGGTTTATCAGACCCAGGATCTGTTTCTAAAACCAAACATCCACAGTCTCACTAAGTATAATGAGGGTGGTTTTCAACTCACTGTCATGTCAACCCACCGTTTCTGGTAATGAGCACAGTCACATGTTCATCATGAGTCTATATCACAAAGGAAAGTAAAAGGGTTTCCTGTCACTGTCCAAACACTCAGCACTGAACTTATTTGTCTTTTACTTTCTCTTTTTTTAATCCTCACACTGAGGTCCATGGGATCTTCTAGAGAAATGATTGGTCAGTAAGTTGAGCTTTTAGACGTTTTGATCCACTATCTGGTTTACAGGGTTAGTTACCATGGAGATTTACCTGGGAAGAAGTAAACCACCTTCATGATCCTGAAAACCTAGAGCTGAACCAGAAGTGACCCGGATAACCCCTTAATCCTGGTTCTGATACAGGACCCAGGTGTTTAACGTTCGACCTACACTCTGACTATGGTTTCTTTGTTTCAGGTTTCGAGAAGCCGTCAGCCATCCAGCAGAGAGCCATCAAACAGATCATCAAAGGCAGAGATGTCATCGCCCAGTACGACCCCTGACCTCAGTATGAACATCACACACTGATTACAATGTGTTATAAATGTGTGACGCCTACTCTCTGATGTGTTCAGGTCTCAGTCTGGAACGGGAAAAACCGCCACCTTCTGTGTGTCCGTCTTGCAGTGTCTCGACATCCAGGTGTGTTTTAACAGCAACAAACACTTAATTTAGAGTCACTTATAGTTTATAAATGTTGATGAGTTATTTGCATTGAATCTTTTTCAGTTTTGTTTGAGTTAAATTTATGAGTGAATAGGTAGTATTTTAGTTTTTATTTGATGAACTGAGTTTTAGTTGAGTTTTATTTAGTTTTAGTGGTAGTTAACTCACCTGTATATGTATGATAATGCGTTTCCTGTGTGCAGGTGAGGGAGACCCAGGCGTTGATCCTCGCGCCCACCAGAGAACTGGCAGGACAGATTCAGAAGGTAACATCCACCTATAATGACACTACATACACTGAGTTGTGTTCTGATTGGTCCGTACCTGTATGTGTTGTGTTCTGATTGGTCCGTACCTGTATGTGTTGTGTTCTGATTGGTCCGTACCTGTATGTGTTGTGTTCTGATTGGTCTGTACCTGTATGTGTTGTGTTCTGATTGGTCCGTACCTGTATGTGTTGTGTTCTGATTGGTCCATACCTGTGTCCAGGTATTGCTGGCATTGGGAGACTACATGAATGTTCAGTGTCACGCCTGCATCGGAGGGACCAACGTGGGTGAGGACATCAGGAAGCTGGACTACGGACAACATGTGGTCGCCGGGACGCCTGGACGTGTTTTTGGTCAGTCTAACCCTTTGAAAGCTGGTTGATCAGCCTCTGGCTGAGGCAGCCAATAGGACACTGATGTGTGATTGTTGTGGTTTTCTGCAGACATGATTCGCCGCAGGAGTCTGAGGACGAGGGCCATCAAGATGCTGGTTCTGGACGAAGCTGATGAGATGCTTAACAAAGGTAAGACTGAGCATGTGCAGAGAGTTACATAACAGCAAACACACCTGTACAGTTTTACGGTCGAGGTTAACGCATCCATTCATTAATGTGTCTGTTGGTTATGGTTGGGGTTAACGTGTCCATTGGTTACAGTCAGAATAAACCTGTTGATTGTTTTTTCCTTCCTGTTTAGGTTTTAAGGAGCAAATCTATGACGTGTACCGTTACCTGCCCCCGGCCACACAGGTGGTCCTGATCAGCGCCACGTTACCACATGAGATCCTGGAAATGACTAACAAGTTCATGACTGACCCGATCCGCATCCTGGTCAAACGGTAGGAGAGCATTCCCATATATGTTCACATATATGGAAAACCTCTAGATGACATTAGGATATCAGTATCCAGTCAATATCCTTAAAACAGTGCTGTAAAGTAACATATCTGCTTCATATGAATCACTTCATAACATCTGTCTGTCTGTCAGTGATGAGTTGACTCTCGAGGGCATAAAGCAGTTCTTTGTTGCTGTGGAGAGAGAGGAGTGGAAGTTCGACACTCTGTGTGATCTGTACGACACATTGACCATCACACAGGCCGTGATCTTCTGCAACACCAAGAGGAAGGTCAGACATCAAACACGATAACATACTTGGTGTGTTTCCATAAATGTATTTAATGCACATTTTGACGTTTCGCATTGGAAAATGTTTATAGAAACAGCAGAATTTGGAAAACTTCCCATATTTAGCAAAAAAGTTTTTTCGCTCACTTGAGGTGATTTGTCATCATGTCACGACGAAGGGTACATAGCCAAGCTAATGGGAAATCACCCAAAATTTTCAGAACAAATTTTCGAGTAAGCTTGGCTTGATAAATCGGCCACAGATTTTAAGTGTAAACAACTATATTGTCCCCTTAAAAAAATCTTAATATAGCGTTTCATTTCAGAAATGATAACTTACAGTTTTAAGTTTCATCCTCCTCCATTGTTGCCTCGGTTGCTGCTATTGTCACACTGAAGACGACATCACAGTTGTTTACACTGTGTTGCTATGATGACCAGCTGCACTGAGCAAGTACTATGCATGCAGTGGAAATGCACCACACTGGCGGCCAAACTGAGGCAAGTTGAGCTGATGCCAGCAGTGGAAAAGTGGCATAAACAGAGTAGATGTGTAGTGTGTTACGCTAACATCATAAATATGGTAACTAGGTTTGTGTTAGGTAGCATGTAGCTACAGTATAATCTCATGAGCACAAACACATTCCATCTGATAATTTTCTGTAAAGTAAATTAGAAAAAGCAAATCTGACATTTGCCACTAATCACGTAGTGTTTTAACAGCTCTTCAGTAACATCATGTTTATTTACCATCATTACAATGGTGATGGGTAATTTACAAGATAATCCAGAGCAATATTTCAGTTTGATTACATTAACAGTAAAATAAATTTAAAAAAAAAATGCCACTTGTGAAAAGTTTTCCCACAATGCCTTTTTTTAATGTTTCATTTGTTTGTAGCCAAATGCTGCACTTTTCTAAATAAACCCTTTGGTGCCCTTGGTACCCTGCCCTTAATACTTTGATGAAAACGACAGAATTCTCTGCGTCTTCTACTCTGTTTATTAGAGCCATGTGTAACATAGACTACAGCGCCACCTGCGAACGGACGATACAATTTAGCCTTGTTTATTCACTGTAAACCAGTTCATGGAAAGTTGTTTTTTTTCCTGCAACTTTTCAAAGGTCTGATTCAAATTCCCTGGACATTTTTTGGAAACACAGCTAGTGATAACACGACAAACTAAAACTGTAACACACTTACACTCACACAGCACCTGTCTGCCTTCTTTCACCTGAGATGCGAGGGCAGCAACAAAGCCTTCTGGGAAACTAAGTCTCTGTGTGTTTTTTAAGGTGGACTGGCTGACGGAGAAGATGAGGGAGGCAAACTTCACGGTGTCATCAATGCACGGAGACATGCCTCAGAAGGAAAGAGAGTCCATCATGAAGGAGTTCAGATCAGGAGCCAGGTAACACGCACCTGACACACACAGACTTGATATGGTAATAAAATAGAGTGTAATTATGTTTGTTTTTCTGATATTCTTTGTGTGTTTGTGCTTCCAGTCGTGTGCTGATCTCCACAGACGTCTGGGCTCGAGGTCTGGACGTCCCTCAGGTTTCTCTCATCATTAACTATGACCTGCCCAACAACAGAGAGCTGTACATCCACAGGTAACACGTATCCCTCCATCAACTAGTCCCCTGTCACTGTATGAATATTTATTTATAAAGTGAACTGGATGTAAGGTGAATCTGGGTCTGGATGTTCCAGCTGACAAATGTGTCACAATAAGATGTTGGAGTTCAGTTTATTGATAAATAATGATTTTGAATGAAATCCAAGAGGGAAAAGGTGGAATTTAACTTTAAATCAATAGTGTGTCATTTCCCAATGTCTCACAGGCAATATATCGAGTTAATGCCATTTATCAAGTTTTTGCTTTCTGAAAATTGCTGAAAATGTTTTCACCAAATAATTTTTTTTGTGGAAAAAAGTAAATATTTGATCAGATTTTTTTTGATTTCATATAAACAGAATAAAATTAATTGAAATCGAGAATCGTCCAAGACACTAGAAAAAAATCAAGATTACATTTTTTATTTTTTTTAAATCACATCGCCCAGCTCTAACTTGGATTTAACTAAGCAAATATGTAAGTAAGATCCTTCCATTAGATAATTACTGCAGTAGTTAATATTTTTCAACTGGAAACAAGTTATTTAACCCTAACTGATGCAGTAGCTTCTCATTTCTTAAACAACCATGTCAGATACACATCCTGTGGTCGTGAAAAAGATGTGACTCTTTAAGAAGAGTGAAATTACTGACCAGCATCAAGTAAAGAAAACAACTGAAACTGGGTTAAGAACTGTCCAACACATTATTAAAATCTGGAAGGACAGTGGTGAACCAACATTTTCAAGGAAGAAATGTGGTCAGAAAAAAATCTGGAATGATCATGATCAGAGATCATGGTAAAAAGTCACCAGTAAAACTCAAGGCTATGTTTAATAGTGAAAGTAAAAGCATTTCCACACAAACAATGTGAAGATAACTCAAGGTATTGGGTCTAAACAGCTGTGTAGCCTTATGAAAAATTCACTTATCATGAGGATAATCTGAAAAAAAGGCTTAAATTTACTAGAGATCATAAAGACTGGACGGTGGATCAATGGAAACAGGTCATGTGGTCTGATGAGTCCAGACTGACCCTGTTCCAGAGTGATGGGTGCATCAGGGTGAGAAGAGAGGCAGATGAAGTGATCACCCATCATGCCTAGAGCCTACCATACAAGCCTGTGGGGGGCAGTGTTATGGTCTGGGGTTGGTCCAGCAATGTTATGTGTCCATAAAATGAGGTCAGACCTAAATATACTGAAGATTTTACATCCTGCTCCAGGATTGGTCGGTCTGGTCGCTATGGACGTAAAGGTGTGGCCATTAACTTTGTGAAGAACGATGACATCAGGATCCTGAGGGACATTGAGCAGTACTACTCGACCCAGATCGACGAGATGCCCATGAACGGTACGAACCCGGCCAAACACTTTGTATCTGAGACTTAAAAATATTTAAAGTCTTACGTGTGTGTGTTTTTTGTTTTTTTTTTTGTCTGCAGTGGCTGATCTGATCTGATTGATGTGATTGATCTGTAGATGCTGCTGAGCGTCGAACCGGAGCCCCGCCTCTTTTATTTCCTGTTATTTCCTGTCCTTATTTTTTAATAGTTTTAGGACAAACCTTATTTTGTGTCAACTGTTGAGGTGAAGATGACTGTAAAACCTGGATTTGTTTTTGTAAATAAAGTTTTTTTTGGTCTGACCAAATTCTTCATGTTTAATTGTTTCCTAAACATATGATTCATATTTTCACAAACCTTTCACTGAGGCCTTTGTGTCCAACTAGCATCAGGTTTTCCTTTAATTTGTCACACTTCTGTATGTTTTCTGCAGGTTTTTGCAGAATGTGTTTGCTTTTGAGGTTTATTTTAGATTTAGTGAAAAGACCCCAAATAGTCTTGATAAAAATACATAAGAACATTTTCAAGTGAACAAAAATGACACCCATTTAAGATTGTGTGATCTTGTGTAAACTTCACATTGCATTTCATTAACAAATTTGAACCTGACATTTCTGTTGCTGCACATTATGCAAAATGTACTTCAAAGTATCTCCAACAAAAATGATTTTCTGGTCTTCCACATGACCAGCCTTTTAAAATAATGTCCTCTGACTGGATGGTGTAATGATTTAAGCAGCTCATATGATTTAAGCAGCTCATATGTTTATATTTTTACTGTGTTTGAAGTTGTCCACATACCTGATGAAGGACCAACAAACCAAAACACTGTACGAGTTTTTCTCATTTTTTCAAAAAGTGATGAACCCTAACATTTTTCCCCATGATCATATAATAATGTGTGCAGTACAGGGTGAAGTAATACATTTATTTAGTAAACATTTAAATATGTGATTTATGCAGTGGCTGATAGTACAGTCAAGTTTAGCATCTCCTGTTAAGTACACAAGTATATAAAGACTGCTTTAAAAACTAACCTGTTTTCACTTGCACAATCGTCTCTTAATGGATTCCACTCAAATACCAGCACAGACCAATCAGATTTAATCTCTTATCAAAGATTGATACATGCGAACACAAATCTGTTGAGTCTCATTTAATGTAGTTTATTTACAGCTGAACATTAGGAGCCCAACAGAAAGGATGGGTTTCAGTCACCACTGAGGGGTTTAAAGGGTACAGTGGGATATAAAAGGGTTTTTAAAGGGTTTTAGAAGATAAATGCAATCTATGAAAATGTCAGACAGGCATGGTGAATAAGGATCAGAGGGTATATAAGGGTATCAAATGGGTTGAAAGGCTTCAAAGGATAATTTTAAAGTGTTTAAGAGAATAAAGCAGGGTATGATAGAGTACAGTGGAGTATGGTGAGGTATCAGAGGGTTACAGTGAGGTTTGATGGGTTACCAGAGGGTTATGGTGGGGTATGGTCAGGTATTTGAAGGGTTATGGTGAGGTATGATGGGGTATCGGAGGGTTGCAGTGGGAAGTAATGGGGTAGTGGAGGGTTATGTTGGGGTATTGGAGGGTTACTGTGGAATATGTTGTGGTGGGGTATGATCAGGTATTGGAGGGTTACACTGGGGTATGATGGGTATCAGAGGGTTGCAGTGAGGTATGATGGGTATCAGAGGGCTACACAGGGGTATGATGGGGTATTGGAGGGTTATGATGGCGTATCACAGAGTATCAGAGTCGAATGGGCTTTTGGGGTATCAGAGCTCAGGAAACCCTGATCAGCTGTTTGTGACATCACCATGATGTCTGATTATCTGCTCGTACATTCACACCTGTGGAAATCTGCACCTGGAGGTAAAGACAGCAGTGTCGCCAGGCAGAGAAGAAGAAACTGAGAAACATCACAGTCTGAGCAGGAGTCAGTAGAATCCAAGAACCAATTAGAAACAGGCTGCAGTCATGTGATCCATCTGATTCACCTGTTCACACCTGGACTTCACATGTAAGAGAAGACAAAGCAGAATTTTTTTTTCATCCACAAAGTCTGTTGATGGATCAGATGGTAACGTTCTGCTGTGTATGTCCTACATGTTCTATTGCAAATGTTCTGCTCTAATAAGTTCTACATGTTCTGCTTTATATGCTCTGTGTTTTACTCTATATGTTTTATGTGTTCTGTTGTAAGTGTTCCGCTCTCTATGTTCCGTGATGTTCTGCAGGTGTGCATGATGTTCTGTCTTCAGCCCAGTGGTTCTCGTGGTTCTCTGGCTCAGCGCGCAGTCTGAATACTGTACAAGACGTTGTACACGCTAACACTGGTTCACTTCATATATTCTCTGATCAGGTAGAAACATTAGACTTTTATTTACACATCAGTATGAGATCCACACCTGCACATTATTTTATACCATCTGACAGTATATTTAATATTAAATCTGACAGAATCTGTTCTATGTCAGATCGCTTACATTTTGGAATAATTTAAAGCTCTCTGTTTTTACAAGATTTCAGACCATTTTGTCCACTTGTTTCTGATGTCTCTCTCAGGGTGTGAAGCTCAAATGCTTCTATCAATAGTGTTCATGTCATATAAACCAAGAGAATCTGACACACTGTCATATCACTGTTACCAACTCATCAGAACTGAAAAGTCAATGAACAGAGAAAATCCAGAGGGACGTCGGACCAAATTTGAAGGTAAAACAACATGTTTGATTAACATTAATCATTCAAACACTTCTAGCTAATATTACATTTTGATACGACATGAAAGGTGTCAATTAATTGTGAAATATCTTTGTCTTTTCACCCGATGAGGTGTTTGAACACACTTTAACACTGGATGCATCTGAAAACCACAACATTTCTGAGAAACTGAAAAGACACAGTTAAATTTACACTGTTTTACTAACAGGATTAAACACATGTGTTATTTCAGAATTAATTGACACCTTTCAAATCAGATCAAACAGCAATGATGGTAGGAAGTGTGTGAAAGCTGATGTTAGCGGTTGTTGCAGGTTTGGATCTCACTTCTGCACTGTGTGTGTTTATGTGTGTTTGTGTCGAGTTGTTGTCATCAGTCTCTGTGTGTGTTCAGAGTTTCTGAAACATAAATAGATGTTTGTTTCACTGTGTTTTTATCTGTTGAACTGTGTTTACATCAAAGTCCTTGTCCTACACCCTCAATTGTGTGTCCGTCAGTAGGGGGCGCTGTCATCCTCCACAAACTGTCTCTGAACAGGTGAGTGACACCTGTCGGCTTGTGAGGCCCCACCCGCTCTTGCTCCAAGGTGTCTCATTGGCTGCCTGCGGCTCAGACAGACGACTCACGGGCTGTCTTGGATCTCAGCGCTCTGGCCCGGCTCAGGAAGGGGAAGGTTGTCCCGAGGCATCCAGAGGCCACAGTGAGACCCAGACTGACCCAGGCACAGCAGATGGACCAGCCATACCCATGGTCCACGTCAGACGGAAGACCGTAGATGAAAGGAGGGTTCCTGGAGAGGTCGTAGGTCACACTGGCAGCATAGGTACAGAGGGAGATGGTGCAGAAGATCCCTGAGGACAGAAGAGACCAGACCTAGAACCAGGACTGAGGACCTATAAATCTATAATTTGAGGTTTTGCTCATACCATCAAACTAAAACTACTTATTCATTCTTAAAACTAACTCAAACCAAACCGAAAGACAATAAAAACTCATGAACATTTACAAACCTTCAGAGTCTGTTCATGTAAAGGCAGCGTTAAACCATCAAAATAATTCACATCTTAAAGTTGTGGATTCACTTCAGCTCTGGAAAAATCTACAAATACTGACTCTAAATACTACAATACCCATGAGCCTCAGCTGCTGCTCTGATGCTCACACAAACTCTGTAGGTTAAAGAGACTAAAACTGAACACTAAAGAATCACTACACACAGACTGAAATAAACATGTTAGCCTAGCAATGTTAATGCTAACAGCCCATAATGCAACGTTGCACTCTGAGTAGGAAAGTTTGGACAGAACTAGTATTTAATGGCATGATGTGTACGATCAATCTGGAATCTTCATATGATGAATTACGATCCATCAACATCTAAGATCATGAGATGAACCAGACCCACCTTAAAGTCCTACAGGTGTGTTTAAACTTGTACAGGTGTGTTACCTGCCATGAGGAACAGCAGTCCGGAGACGTGCTGCGTCAGACTCTCCTCCCAGAAAAAACCGACCGACGCCACGATGCTGCCACACAGGAGGACGGCCGCTGCCATCCCAAGGAACCCAGCTGTGATCCGACGCAGGTCTGACATGCAAAACACATGCAAAAACACAGAGAAAGACAGACACAGAGGTCAGAATCAAAGTTATTCATTAATAGTAATATTTATAGATCGAGTCTGACACATAGAAAGGATCTGATCCTGAATCAGTCCTGGGTAAAAGGTCAGAGATTATAGATTATAGATTGTATTGGATTATAAATGACAGATTCTGTCTTTTCTGCAGCCTTTCTTGCTGCTTGTCACTAGTTGCCATAGCAATGTTCTATGACGGTTTTATGTAACATGGACTATTGGGGGTTCGTAGGAGACGGTTACCCTGGCAACGGTTTGTGTGTTTCCTGCTTCCAAATATCATTACATTTCTGTTTGTGTGATATGTGTCAGACTGTGTGTTGTATGTGTTTACTATGTGATGTGTGGGTGTACATGTATGTGTGTGGCATGTACTGACGCAGCAGGTGCCACTCGTCCTGTTGAATCGTCCTCGTCAGGTTCAGAGGGATGTTCCGCAGTCTGATTGGCTGAGAGAAATGGTACTTCACAGCAGTGCAGCGATCTGCGATACCTGCAGATACACGAACAAACAAACATAAACAAACAGATAAACATAAACAAACACAAAACAAACACACTGTTAAATATCTAAATAATGACCTACAGTGTAAATAGTCTATCTTTAATTAAATTAAATACACACAGATAAATCCATGTGTTTTCTCTCTAGAACATTTCGAAACTCACATCAGGAGTGTGATTAAAACACTGTGATATGATCTGATCGACCACTTCGAATCAAGGAACATGTTTGATTAGATTTAATGTGTCTTTGTTAAAAATCTGTCAGATTATACAGTCAGTTCAGGTTCAGTTATGGTTCTGTTGTGTCTCTGCTCAGGGTTTAATCTAAAGTTGTTTGAAGTCGCTCTAAAGCAGCAGCAGTTGTCAAACATAATGTTTATAATGTGATTTAGTCTCAGTCTTATGAGGTCTGATGTGGTGTGAGGTCTGAGTGTTAGTCCTCGCAGTCTGACCTCTGGACCTGCAAACGTCATGATGACCAGTCAGACCTGCAGAGACCACAGCCAGACCAAGACCAGAACCCAGAACCCAGAACTTCAGAAGCAGATCTGTGGGACACTGAATGCTGTGCTACGTGTTGTGAACTTGTCATCATGTTACAGAGATCAGGGTCCTGACGTGTCGTAGAAGTGGGTTGAGTATTGAGACTAATATCGAGTTTTGTGTCAGTTAAAAAAATGACGAGATTCTCTATAGTGAATATTTGTAGGTCTGGTGGAACTGGTCTTAAGAGCATATGAGGATCTTTTGATGTAGAACACCCTGGACATGTCGTCAGTTCATCACAGGCTGACATATAGGATGAATAACTATTCACGCTCACATTTACACCTACGGGCAATTTAGAGTGACCAATTAATCTGTTTGTTAGGGTTATGGTGCATGTTTTTGGAATGTGGGAGGAAGCCGGAGTACCTGGAGAGAACCCACGCAGACACAAGGAGAACATGCAAACTCCCCACAGAGAGGCCCCAGCCGGCCGGTGGTTGGGTGATGATTTTAAAAAGCCTTTATTTTCACATGGCGACATTGCAACAATAAAATACATGCCTACGCATTTCAGCCTTGGCCTTCATCATGGCAGGTGTAAAATGGCCGCCTGTGGGCTCTGCCTTTTCTAAATGAACATTTGTTACATGATCAGATAGTCACATGACTATCTTCAATGTGCAGGTGGACAAATAGTCACATGGTTAACATGAACAGGTGTAGTCCATAATTAGGCAATTACAATCACAGGCCAAGCTATGTTAAGCAGAGAGAATAAACACACAAGACTTTAAATCATCCTAATATTTCAGTACACTCAATGGAGACAAACAGCAGTTTCTGAACTTACTTTTACAAAAAGTTTTACAAAAGTTTTACAAAAAAGGAAAGAAATCAAGTTCCCCATTTTTTGTAAAACTTTAAATTTAATTATATTTTATTATTTATACCTGCCCTGACAAAGGCCTAATGACTGAAATGCGTAGGCATGTATTTTATTGTTGCAATGTAGCCAGGTGAAAATAAAGGCTTTTTAAAATGATCACCCTCTTCAGTGCCCCAGATTTAGTCAAGAATCTTGAATGATTTAGATGTCCATACTGAAGAGCACCAGATGGACACCTTTTTCTACACCTGAGCAGCACTCCTTGCTCTTTGGTTTTTGACTCTACCTAGTTTTGCTCTAGTTTCCTGTGGTTTGTGGAGGTTTAGTCTGTGTGTGATGCTTTGTGTTGTTGGATGTGACTAGAAACTCTGC
>JAPQRN010000001.1:23624018-23651508 GCA_037367275.1 Coranthus polyacanthus
AGAAGAAGAAGAAGAAGAAGAAGAAGAAGAAGAAGGAGGAGGAGGAGAAGGAGGAGGAGGCTCTGAGCAGGTCCAACATGGCGGTGCAGGTTGAGGTGTGTTGTTTGGACAGTTTTCCGTCTCACCTGAGTCTTCTGGATGCTCTCATAGTTCATTCTCACCTGGACTTGGTGTTCCGGAACGACACGGACCCCCCGACCCTGCTCTTCAACCCGCAGCGGCCTCACAGCTCCGGGAGGCCGGGCATTTTACTGCGCGTTCACCCGACCACCGAGGAGGAGACGGCGGGCTGCGGAGGAGCCGAATACGACTCCGGGAGCCGGGTCCGCCTGTTTGTCAGCCGCTTTTTCCTGCGGCACCACGGACTGCAGCGGCTCGGCAGCACCGGGACCGCCCGGGCTCTGGAGCCGGTCAGCCTGGACAGGGTGGTGCTGGGAGCCCGCAGCAGGCAGAGCCTCCGCTGGGCCGGAGCGGAGCGCTTCACCGGCGGACTGCTGGAGCTCTGCCGCCCGGGACAGTGGCTCCTGGCCCGGCAGGGAGACCCGCTGCTGCTGCCCAGACACCCGCTGCTGGGGGAGGATCCGGGACAGGTGAGACCATGATCCGGGTTAGGGTCTAGACGCTTTATTACTCCTTCAGCTTCATGTCTGTGATATTTCTGACTCCACCATCATGATACAGTCTGTACCATGTCGTTTGAAGAAGAACAGACCACTGTCTGCATCTATCTGATGAAAAGGTTCATGCAGTAAGAAGAACATCTGCATGACCTCGAACGTTACACCACTGCTTTTAACGCAGTGTGATTTTTCTAGATCCGCTAAAAATAAATAAATACAAATAGATACAGCATGTCAAAGCATCACATGGCAATATTCAATGTGTTGACATTTTAATAGACTTACTTTTAAATGTAATCTAACGGTATAATATGATATAGATTATATAAACTCAGTGATTAATAAAAAATAAAGAAGTGCAGAACATTGGACAAATCGACACATTTGAAGAGCATTTAATTATTACAGAAAACCATGACTCCATTATTACAGTACATGTGTTTTTAAATGAGTCAGTGACGTGGTAACATATAATAACAATAAGAATAGAGCCGTTCAATCATTAAGAATGCTGTGTTTGTGTGTGTTCGTATTTTTCAGATCAGTTGGCTGTCATCTGTCTGAACATTTAATTAATTTTAATTTAATTAAAACATATTTAATATAGTAAAATGAAGCGTGTTTCTCTAAATAAAG
Organism: Coranthus polyacanthus; assembly: GCA_037367275.1. NCBI lineage: Eukaryota > Metazoa > Chordata > Actinopteri > Kurtiformes > Apogonidae > Coranthus > Coranthus polyacanthus. Next base: position 23,625,275 of record JAPQRN010000001.1, read on the forward strand.
TGTGACGTCACTCGCCCATCTCTGATTGGCTGATGTTCTGTCCTGTGGTGCGTTCAGGTGCAGCAGCTGCTGTCAGACCTCCTGGTTCTGGACTGTAGTCCGGTGGCTCAGGGCCAGATCACCGGCCACACCTCTGTGGTTCTGACGGACTGTTGTGATTGGTCGGAGCCGCCTGGCCCCGCCCCCTGCAGGCCGCTCACACTGAGCGTGTCCGACTTCGCCGTTTACGCCGACGGCCTCGGCGGACGCTCGCTCCTGGACAACAGGAAGCTGCTGGACTCTGGGTTTTGGGGCGTCCTGCAGGCCCTGGAGTGCAGAGTGGACGTCCGCGTGGGTGACCCTCAGAGGTGGCTTGGGGTCAGGGGTCAGCGGGGCGGCGCCGTGGACGTGGACAGCTGTGTGTTTGTGGATAAACAGCTGCTCCTCAGGCTCGGCCTCTTTAATCACGAGTGGGTGAAGCTGTGGAAGCCGGGTGGCGGCACAGAGAGGCCGGTCTCTGTGGTGGCCTTGGATCCAGAATGCAGCCCGGAACCGCAGAACCACGACGAGACGGGTCTGATGTCGACGACGCTGTGGTTCAACCTGACGGAAGGAGAAGTGATCCCACTGAGCAGCTGCAGCCTCAGGATGAAGGTGATGAAGAACAAGATGTATCCAAACAAAACACTGAACCCTGGGGTTAAATGTGTTTTATTTAAATACAGGTCATTTGTAAAAGTATCTCCTGAACTAGAGCTGAGTGTGTTTTCATCGTCACAGTGATGTGAACATGTTCGATAAACACATGGTAAAAGACAAACGCAATGAATGACAGAAGAGTTTGAAGCAAATGTGATGCAAATGAGAAACAGCAGAAGCTATAATTTGTTATTTGGACACGATGAAAATGTATATATTTTAAATTGTTGAGGCTGTTTTTACCAGGTGTTTTTATTTCAAGATGTGTTTGTTGAGTCGATGGTACATGAGTTGAAGAAATGTCATGTAGATACAACGGTGACTTTATTCTCAAAATGGTTTGTCTTTTTACATATTTGTTCTTGAAGTATAAATTAAAAAAGAAATCTAAATATTCTGACTTTATTCTCAAAATATCAGATGTCTTTTCCACTCAGTGTGGCCCTACTCCGCTTCGTGACCTCTGACCCCCTATGACTGCATAGCTCGTCTCCTGTTGTGTGCCGTTGTGTCGTCATTGTGTCGTTGTGTGTCGTCATGTGCTAGAGGTGGCGTTGGTCTCCTCAGGACGTCGGCGTTCGTCGTTCTGACAGTTCGTGTCGCTCCTCTTCTCCGCCGTTCGCCTCCGAGCTTCACCTCCAGCCGATCGCGTCTCCTCTGAACAACAACGTGAGCTGCTACGACAACCTGCTGTCGGAACATTTCAACACACCCAGGTCAGCTGACACGGACGCACCTCAACCCCTGGTACCAGCAGAGTGAACATTGAGCCAGTCTGACCTGTTTGTCGTGTCCTCTGCAGACTGGTTTCAGTGGGAGACGTCCTGTCTGTTCCAGTTAGAAACCATCCAGACCTGTTGGAGAACAGCTCAGAGGGAATCCACAGGTAACGTCCACCTGTACGAACCACACACTGTTTACTGTACAACCAAAATACAAAGATGTTTACTGAGCTCCTTCTGTTACCTTTCCAAATTCAAAATAATATGTGAGATAGTGGTCAGCTTCATATAAACTCATCCTGTTTATGTCAGTAGTGGAAGCTGCGTTTACTGAACATCCCTGGAAACCAGATGGTTTACACAGTTTGTATCCTCGTCAAAGCTTTGCGGAAGTCTTTTCGGCGATTGGACCCCTGACGTGTAAAAGGAGGCGTGTCACACGTCTGGATTATATGAACCACGGCAGGAGCAGGACTTTGAAAATGAAAGTTTTCCTCAATCTGAAGTTGTATTAGTTATTTAAATTATCCAATGATCAAACTTGTGTGTGTTAAAGTATAACATCCCTACATCACCTACTGACACATTATGTCACGTTTTGAATTGAATTAATAGTTAATCATAAGTTTAGATAAACACTCATCTGACAGATTATAAAATACATCAGTACATTGTAAATAAATAACACACAGATGATGCAGCTGTTACACACATCATATATAACCAACGTCTATTTAAAATGACGACTCAGAGGAAAGGATGTCTCATTTTATTTAAATATCTGTTGCTTCGGGTCCTTAGTCCTCAGGTCCTTATCTCAACTCCTCGGCTCGCATCTCTGGTGGGAGGGGCGAGGAGTCGAGGCGAGGACCTGAAGAGCCACATGCTAAGACTTGGGAAGAGCCCAATGAACACACAGTCTGGAACATTTAAGAGCTTTCTCATCCCCTGATTTTTTTGTGTTATGTTGTGTAACTTCAGAACTTTTTCAGATATTTGTATTTTCTATTTAACATCATGTTTAAACCCAGAAAAACTCAACTTGTTTGCTTCTTCAGTGAAATGAACTCTAAAAAACTTTGCTGACTCGCTTTGGGTTCGCTGTTAAATGTCATAAAAAACTCATTACACCAGCTTAAAAGCTAAAGAGCTGATTAAACGTTTTTAGATTAAACAACACAACAGTTTCTAAACATGTACAGCTGTAAAATGAATCTAGAAACATCAGATATAACAGTAAAACACTGACGGGATCCTTTTTACTGCATAATGTACACTTTAACTACACTTGGGTCAAAATAGAGAATGGGCAAATACGTCATGAGGCATTGCTTTGTGGGTAGTGGCTGCCATAGGAAGGGTCAAGCAGTTGTCTCTATAGTCACCACTAGACGCAGACAGTGATAGTAAGCAGTAGTTACCAGAGCAATAACAACAAGTATTTACTAGAAGAAAAAGCTGATGGAACATGTTCAGATAAAAAGCAGCTCAACACAAAAGCAAAGGAGCAACTTGGAGAAAATAATGGACATTAAAAGGATCGATCCGAACAAAAACATCAGGTGATCTGAATGAGCTGCCTCACGCAGTATTTCCAGATGTACTTGAACACTGACAACATTGACACTTTACCAGTTTTATCTGCACTACATAGCACTAAACAATACTGTGTGTGCACAAGAAATAAAGACATTCAGAAATGAAATTTAGCTTTTTAACATTTAATGTGGTAATGAAGTGTACACAGTTAATATTCAGTTGAAGGTTATGGTTTCATAACAGATACAGTGTTGTTGTGAACTTGCAGAGTCTCTTTTCATCCGTTAAATCTTTCACTATGCGTTGCTTTGACTTATGTGTTTGAGGTTTAATGAGGTATCCAGTCAGGATGACATTCTAACAGTTCATAGACTGGTTTTACTGGAAAAAACAGGATATATTTGATTAGCAGTGTAGCTATGAAGCCAGACACTCTTGCTTAGTTAGCTGCTTGGCAGCAAAACGGTAGCTAACGGTACGTACACAACAGGTAGATGTTTCGATTACAACTTACCAGAGTGAAAATGCAGTGAACACATGAACACTAGTTGGGAAATGGTGCTGAAGGTGATGGAACTTTGTCATGTCATACGATGCCACACATTGTAGGGCATGATAACACAGCAAGCGTTTACCATTCCACTGAATTTTTAAGTTGGAAAATAATATTAATATGCACAACACTGCAATGTCTGTCCTCAGTCACTGATCGCTACCGAAGACGCTCCCATAGACACGATCCCATTCTCTATTTGTATGTACTGTATATACACTTCTCAAAGCTTGCTAAGGACCAAGGTCATTTTATCCATTGTTGTATGATAAATGTGTTTTGGCTATCAATAACAGATTTGTAATAATTCCACACCAATACACACCAAAATATACACCAAAATACACACCAAAACCCCAAAAATGACATATAAGGCATCAGCTTTAACCCAGAATGATATCTCAAATTTTGTACTTGCTCCTCAGCAAATTGTGAGAAGTGTATGTATTATTACCTTTTGTTTATAAAACCTAAAAACTAAGATAACTAAGACTAACTAAGATATTCAAAGTCCATTATTGAAATATTGGACCAAGTTATATAATCAAAATAAACCGCAGGGGGTTCCTCACAAACTGTAAGGTTGGTGGTTCGATCCTGGCCCCTGTTGACATGTTGAAGTGTCTTTGAACAAGACCCCGAACCCTAGGTTTCTCCCAGTGACTGTTTGACTTTTGTGTGAATGGGGCACATTGTAAAGTGCTTTTGAGTAATGTCAAGGTAGAAATGCAAGTCCATTTGACACTAGTTCTACATTAACTCACAGCAGAAGAACAATGAAAGGCAATGTTATTAAAAGACACCAGTCAAAGGATGGGAAATGATGTGGAAAGAAGGATAAAACATGTTACTTCTGTTAGTTTCACTTTTTTATCCAGGTGAATGGAGACAATTATCACGACTATGTAAAATAATTGCGATATGGAGATTATGTAATTATTGTGACAGGCCTAGATTTGGAATCTGTAAACCATGTTAAAATGAATAGTGCAAAAATGAAACATTTGATGAACAGTACAACTTTAAAATTACCTTGTATATGTATGAGCCTGTGACTGAAAAGTGAATGTAAATCAAACAAACAAACAACAAATGTCCAGTTAATTTCGCTGTAAAGCTGTTGTCATTGACATACAGTATGTTATACAACTGAATGACTATGTAATAATAGTCCTTAACCCTAAATCTGGAAACAGCTCTCAGTAACCCAGTTCAAAAGCACCACAAACAACTGACACAAAAAAATATATTGACACAAATGATGGCTGACACAAAATAAATGTCTCTAAAACGTGAAACATTAAATATCAAGATGAACCAAGTAAACTATTAAATCTACATATAAGTGGACAGATAAGTTAACAAAGCATGATCAAATGTAAGAAGCTGAGAAACATTTTAATATTACATCATATTAATATTTTAACAGTTTTTAAAATGAATACTGAGTGAGAGAGTTTTGTGTTTTATATTGTGTGAAGGTGACTGGAGTAGAAATGTATTATAAGATGAGCTGATGTTCCATCTGCAGAATGACCATTCTATGTCCTCCCGTCCTCCAGAGTCTGTACTCCCGAGTTGAACTCCGAAGTCCACAAGTGCAAACTTGGTGAACTTTGTATTGGGAAAGGCCCTATGTTAATACCTGACCTGTCTGTCTGCAGGTCAAAGGTCGCTCCTCCATCATGGCCCTCATCTCTCTGGAAGACCTCGATGGATTGGACGACGAGCAGCTGGATGATGACATCACAGACAACCCTGAGCCAATGGATGAAGAGGACAGAGACCGACTGCTGACACACTGGAGGAACGTGGCGTCCACGCACCACGTGTCTGTTCCTTCAGGTGAGCGCGTGGGTCCAGGGGCAGGGCCACCAGGTGTAGATGATGTAAAATGATCAGTATTTACCTCTGCAGTGGTAGAAATGTTGGCCGATCCATTCTAATACCAACCCTTAACTAGGCTAAGAGGTTAGCTAACAACCTAACAACTGTCTGGAATCACTAACTAACCTATTTAATGCTGGAAACACACAACTAACTATAACATTTCCAATATAATAATCTGCACTGTGGAGTCAACACATGTTTTGACGTGTGTTGAAGGAGGAGGGGGGGAAGCTATGTGAAGCCATGTTAAAAGTCGTGTGATCAACTGTATTGTTAAATCATTCATCAGACTAATCAATCACTTGTAAGATCTGCAATCAGAACGACTCAGTGGATCATTGACTCCCCACTTCCAAACCTGGCAAACCTCCACTCACAACGTCTCTGCAAAGGAGCCCACACACCCCAGAGACCCCCAGTTTACCACCCACTCCTCAGACAAACTCCATATATATATATGGACCAGCAGACTCCGGACCCCACGGACCAGCACCCTCTGGACCACACGGATCCCCACCCTCTGGACCAGCAATAATATTTCATTGTGTTTTAATATGCAATGAAAATAAAGTATTTCTATGTGTGTATATATATATATATATATCAGAGTATTAACAGAGTTCTGGTGTTCACAGAGATGACTGGACCGATACAAGAGATGACACGCAACAGCCACCAGAGGGAGCCGCTGCCTTTTGCCCCCATATCACACCACGAGAAGGTAAAGACCTGAACAAGACATTAACCACATCAGACCAGAAACCAGAGCAGCCTTGAAACGCAGATCAAGTCCTAATGAACCACGGACCTGATGAGGACATTAGTTTACAGGGTTCTTACATAATGCTACAGTATGGTGGTTTCCAGATCTGCATAAGTCTGGGGAAAATATTAAAGTATGGAATATGGAACTGTACTGAAATCTAAAATAAATGGCTAATACAGATCTCACCTGTTACATGCTCTCTCATCTCAGATGGGGGAGGTCCAGTATGAGGAGCGGGTCTACCCTGCAGGTTTTTGGGCCTGCGTGACCCGATCAGAGGATCTGTATGAGCAGAGTATCTCCATGGGCTTCATGAAACTGATGCGCTTCATTTGCAAAGAGAACTCCACAGGTAACACTACAACTGTTAATAAGAGACTCCGCCCATTCTCAGAAACTGATTGTGACCAGTCTCTCTCTTTGTCTGACAGGACGGTACCTGGGCATGACCATACCTGTGGTCAGTAACATCCACATGATGGACGGGAACACGTTTGACAAAGACGTCCTGACAGCATTCTACTTGCCCTCTGAGTTTCAGACAAACCCACCACAGCCCCTAGACTCTGACATCACCATCGTCAACAGGGAGCCAATCAGAGTCATCGCCAGGTGAGACAGCCTCAGGTAGTACTGACGGGCCCTGAACACACCATCACATTAACATAGTCTGGTTCCTAAACCTAACCAAACTGCAACTGTATTGTCCTCAATAAACACTGTATGTTTTGACAATTCATTTGATCAACTTCAATAAACTTTTTACTTTAACAGTGACTTGCCTCTGGTTGTTGTTTCTGACCTCGTCCTTGTCTGTGGTGATTGTTGCTTCTGATGCCGTCTTTGTCTCTGGGTTTTGTTTCTGACCCTGTCCTCATCTCTGGTGGTTGTTATTCCTCACCCCGTCATTGTCTCTGTTGTTTGTGATCCCATCCTCGTCTCTTGTCTTTCAGGACGTTTTTCGGGACAACCACGGAGGAGACCGTTTCCCATCAGATTGCACTGCTGTGGGAGATCCTCGGTGTGACGGACGGTGCTCGTACAGACGGCTACATGGTGGCGGTTTATGAAAACCCCGGGGTTCCACGCCGTCGCAATGAGATCTGGTTCATCAGACGGGACCTGTAGAACTCCCATCAGCCCCTGCTCTATCCACCTGTCTATCTGCTCCTCTGATTGGCTCATTTGCTGTCCGTCCAGTTGACCAAAGAGACCCCTCTGTCTCTCTGGTCCAATCAGGCTGCATCTCCCATTGGTCCAATTCAGCTACCAACAAAACATTAATGTGAAATTGTACTTTGTAGAAACAGCCTGAAGCATTGTCTCCATGGCAATAGTAGCTGAGGCTCATGGGTATTGTAGTATTTAGTTTTTCTAGACCTGTAAAAGGAGATTTTCCGGAGCTGAGGTGAAACCAGAGTGTCCAGGTTCTGTTCAGAGAGATCTGTTAGAGGTCAACTCATAATGGATTTTTAAAAGCTGATATAGTAACCATAGTATAGGGCATATGATGTGCATGACATAATAATACAATTAAATTAAATCAAATCAAATCAAATCATAGTTTCTAGCATAGATGTTTCATTGACTGATATCAACGCCCCTTGAAAGTTCAGTGAAATTCAACAAAATGCAGTATTTTTTACTTTATTAGAACCTGGATAATCTGTTGAACTGAACCATGTCGTCAAAATAATAAATACCTAAATGGATATGAACATCAAACTAACCATTAAAAATGTACAAGATTCTAGGTCATTTATAATTATTTTTCATTAATTGCAGTTGAAGCCTGAAACCACTGGCCACTATCTGCATTGTTCTAGCTCTGCTGGTATTGTTAGTTTGTAAAATGTCCTATCTGTGCCGACTAATCATCTCTGGTTTTAGACTATTGATTGATTTGTCATTTCAGTCTTTATTTAGTTTTAATTCTCTACCTACACAATTAATCTAAGAGACTTCAAATTTGGTTGGTTTCATCTAAAGACCTTGAGAAAAGTTCTCAAACTGCGAAGCCCAATCATTGCTGCTTTCTTTTTTCCTTAGTTTCCTTAATGTAAATCCTTTCTTGTTCTTTCAGTACACCATTTTTAATAACTAGATGCTAAATTCAGAACAGTATCTCATTCATCTCTACATAGACTTTAAACATAGTTGTTGTTATGTATACGTAGACCTTTCAAAGTCAGAAATTTATCAGTAACAATGTGTCTGAACTGTGGTTTTATGAGTGCATAGGTAGTTTAATTGGTATTAGGACTAATTTTACTTTTTAAGTTACACTAAATGGATAGTAAAGTTTGAACAGTGCTGTTATTTATTTAAATGTGTACACTTCATGTGAAAAGCAGGTCAGACATCACATTAAGATACAACAACACTACATTAATGTATCATTAAAATAGTACTTTCTGCTTTAGTCTGATCATGAAACATATTAAATTACTTGTGTGATATTATAAGCAGTCAAACATTTACCTGATGAAGTTAATTTCCAATTTCTCAGAAAGTCAGACCTGTGCAAAAACAGTGTTGTTGAAAGCAAATCAAAGACGTTTTTATATAGTTTTAGTGTTTGTTTTCAGTTACACAAAGAGAAATTGACTCAAACTCAGAGTCTGTTACCAACGAAAGACTAAGAACTAAACGAGGAAACCTCTTGTCATCTTTTGTACAATTACTCTTTGTTTTATTGAATCGAGGGAAAGTATGGGATAGTTGCATACAAAAACGCGTGGAGTGTCAGCATGTTTGGGAAATGTCGGGAAATGTTTAAAAATATTGAGTTCCATGAATACATTGATTTGTACTTTTCATTAAGTCATGTCCAACTGATGTCCAACATGATCCTTCACACCATGATGATGAAGCTGTTTCGAACATGTATAAATAATCCATATGACCGTCCTCTAATCAGAAGTTTTCAGTCCACATGTCTTTCAGTCGCAGTCTGAGCAGTTAGACATGACTATGACTTATTTTTACTTATTTTACATTCACATATTTTGCTTCGATTCAATAAAACAAAGAGCAAATACACTAAATCTGATGAAAAGACATTAATCATTTCTACAAGAAGCCAGTTAAAGTGTGATGCCACTAACAGCCACTAGATGTGGGTCTTGTTGTCTTTTCTGGACCCTGGAATACTTGTCCTAATCGTACTTTTGTAATCTCTGGCTGAGATGAATAGAAGCTGTTCTTCCTGACAGATGTGGAGATGGAACAACATTCATGTCATTAAATTAAAATTTGCTGCTTTCATCTGATCATGAAACACAGTAAAGTATTTGTATAACATTAAAAGCAGTCATACATGTACCTAATGAACCTGCAGCAAATGTCCAATCAGAGCTTCACATTCTCCTGTTACAGACTCTTTGTTGAATGTTTTAGTTTGATGAAGCTGCTCTGGTAGAGGTTAGAGGTCACTTTAAATCGTAAATATAGTGTTTTGTTGTGGGTCCACTTTGTGATGGTAGTTTCTCCTTGACATTTCCGTATCATTCTGTTAAGATTTATCAGCATGTGAAACACATTTAAGCTCCTTTAAGCTGCAGCTCCTCAAACTGTTGCTGAATATTTGATGTGACTGACCAAACTGCTTTGTGAGTTTTGTTGCCTGTTATTAGTTTATTAGTGAATCTAATGTTCATTTTCATTGTAAACAGTTTTTTTTTATCCAAGTTTTCCTTCTCTTCCAACATTTATGCATAAAAAGTTCAAATAAAACCTGATTTAAAACCTGTTTGGGAGTTTTAATGTAACATTAACATATTAATCATTAGGTGAACACAACTGTATTAATACTGAAAGCTACATTATTTTTCAATTTTTGGTAACTTTTTTGAGCATTTGTGAACAAAATTAAACCGTGAACTATGTTCCAGTGAAGTGCAAAATGGTTAATGTCAAGAAACTGAAGAGGACTGATGTGATAAAACTCCAGTCTTCCAAAAGCAATTTTGTATAATTTGGCAATTAATTATGGCAGTCAAAATTTAAACCCTCTGAAGACCATGCATGAAGGTGGTTTACTTCTTACCAGGTAAATCTCCATGGTAACTGACCCTGTAAACCGGATAGTGGATCAAAATGTCTAAAAGGTCTGCCTACTGACCACTACTGACCAATCACTTCTCTAAGACCTTGGTGTGAGGATAAAAAGTAAAAGTAAAATCAAATAAGCTCAGGTCTCAGGGTTTGGATATTGAGAAAGGTCTATGAGGAAGGAAAGATTTACAACCATCTAAACCCTTTGATTTTTCTTTGTGATACAGACTAATATAGAATGTAAAAACACAGAGGGAATAAAGCACAAGAGTCTGTTTTATATTTGTTCTTAACTTACTCTCAGACTGAAATAATAATAAGGCTCAAATTGTTTTACAGACTATAACGATACTATTGTCACCACCTCCATGGATTATTAGGTACTGATACTTAAAATATCAAAATATGTATCTTATTGTTTGATACAAAACATTAAAGAGGAAACTAATTTGATGAGTTAAAAAAAGGTTTGAAAGTTGATGCAAATGATTCCTAATGGTGTCCTGATTTGAGTTCATTACAAACTACCTGTGTTTAAAGCAGTGTTATTACAGACTATTACTAAACAATCTGAGGCTTTATCTGAATAATAAAGGAATTAAGTTTTAACAGAGATGTACCACTACAACTAAAACCAATGAAACTGTGGGTCTGAACTTAAGGGGAAATTGACATGTTTAAAACTTATACAAATAGGAGGCTCAGTGATGAGTCCTTTTCTGTGAATAATTAATGCAACACTGAAGCACATCCCTACAAATAATGTGCATTATACTCGTTAATCATTAATGTTTTCAATCATTAAACATTAGGAATAAAGGAGAAAATACTGCAGGTCAAACACTGACCTGTAAAACTGTTGAAATGGGTCCAAAAAGGTTGTATTTTAGATATTTTGTCTCTTGTAGTCAGTGCGTCAGTGATGAAATGACAGACACACTAACATTTATTGATGTAGCTTTTATTTACCATTATTTCTATTAATAAGATAAACGTTAAATTTTGTTCTTCTAAAGTGAGTAATGTTTATGAGTGAAAATTTGCTAAATAAGTTGTTTTCACTGTACAGATTTGTTTTAGCCGTTAACCATTAGCAGCAGTTCCGCCGCGTGCAGCTGGGGGGCGGCAGATGTCACTGTGCCACGCGCCGTTTGTAGCATTCACTGCTACAAACGGAGTCCCGCCCATGTACGTCAGGACCTGCCCACTGCGCGTGCCCAGCCGCTCCACAGCGTACGGCACCGCACACCGGAGCCACAACAAGCCGCAGCCCGGCCGTTAGCTCGGTACCAGCCAGCCTGACAGCAACGGAGGCCCGGCGCAGGAGCCTGGAGCTGCTCTCGGAGAGTCCGCAGCATAGAGGCCGAGGAGCGGACAGGCGGCGGAGGCTGTCACGGAGCGGCAGGTGGATGAGCCGCCTGGCGAGGCAGGGGACAGGCGGTGGAGCGGAGCGGAGAGAAGAGGACCGAGCAGCACTCTGATCCACACCAAGAACTGGGCTGACCCCTACAGTGTATCCGGCCTCAGTCTGCTTGTACGGACGTGCCGGTGACCTGTCTGCCCACTTTTAGACCGAGCCGCTGCCGGTCCGTAGCTCTGTCTGCAGCCCGCTAACCTACCGCTGCTAACGATAGCCGCACAGGCTACAAGCTAATAGGCTAACAAACATCATCAGCTCACCGCCTATCTGTCACCGCGTCCCGGTCCCGTTAACGTTCAGCATGCTGTCACCCCGGACCCGGTAAGAACCGACGAGACCGAACACCAGCGGACAGTCAGTGGCTAGCCGCTGAGCTAACGGTTAGCAGTGGAACATCTGGCCGCTGCTCGGTGTTCACGTCGCGGCCGATGATGGTCGCAGTGACGGCAGCTGTTCTGGAGGAACGGCCTTTCTCCACTGAGGCTCACCGCTCCCCCCGCCCCACGGCTCCCGTACTGCCGCTCACCGCGTTCATGTAAACTGCTACACCGGACACCGGACACCGAGCACCGTGTCGGTCCGCCGCGGCAGCGGCAGGAGCGACAGGAGCGGCAGACATGCAGGCGGCGCCGCTGCAGTACGATTTCTTCAACGAAGAAAATTCACCGAAATGGAGAGGACTGCTGGTCCCGTCACTGGAGAAGGTGAGACAGGTGGAGAGAGAATTACTTGAGATGCTTGTAAATGTATGTTAATGTATTGTAACTGTGTGCTTTGGCGATGCTATGTATGTTAGCGTCCTGCTAATAAAGCTTATTGAATTGAGATAGGCAGACAGGTAGGGAGAAAGGTATTACTGGTAATATAATAGGTTTTATAAGTTTTTATCATTCTCTCAGGTAGAGAAAAAGACCGATTAATGATAGAGAGACAAGTAAAGAAAATAAAATTGATAATGTAATAGATGTTGTTATTATTATTATGTTGATGCTTTGGCAATATTGTCATACTCAGTAAAGTGAATTGATTGAGAAGGCAGGGAGAGAGAGACAAGTTAATGAGAGAGAGACAGGTGGCTGGTTACTAATGACAAACTATATGACAGAACAGTTCATTTCAACCCAAATGAACCCAGCGATTCGCTGGTGAACCTTTAACCTTGATTCACCAGCGAATCAAGGTTAAAGGTCTTTTCACACCAGGGGCAGTGAATGGTGAACCTGTTGATTTGTATTCACACTGTTCTGAAGAAACAGAAGGCACCGGACGTAGATCTGAAGAAACAGAAGGCACCGGACGTAGATCTGAAGAAACAGAAGGCACCGGATGTAGACTTAAGAACAGAAGGCACTGGATGTTGACCCGAAGGAACAGAATACCCTGGATCAGACAGACTGGAGACACACATCATGTTACATACAGTATTATTCATGAAAAATGAACTGGACACAGTGCATTCACACCTTTTACAACTGTCACAAATTCACATCATCTCCAGTATGAAGATTTATGATGTGAAACATTTGTGGACGCATTTCTCATTTTCATGTTTATTTGTTTCCCCGTGATGTGTAAAGACCTTTAAACTGATTAGTTGATCAATTGAGAACAGTGCAGCTTCAGCTGGTTGAAGTTTGTTTTTGGTCTGACAGACTCATACAGGTGAGTGTGTTCACTCCAAACTCACCTGTATGCAGGTCTCACACACACTGGACTGGTGTGCGATGCTGTCGGAGTGGTGGATAGTGGGAAAGTAGTGTCAGCTCTATTTTTTTCCCTGCAAACTCACCTGCAGTAGGTGTGTGTGACCTGTATGAGCTCACCTATAGGACAGTCAGTAATGTCATAGCTGCAAGTGAAGTAGAACACTTGCTCAGCTCCACCAGGTGGCAGCAGAGACATGGATGTGTTTATGATAAACATCACTGATGTTTTCCTTCACATATTCATAGTTTTCATGTGATGTCATACACTCATAGCAATGTTCACCTGGAGGCAAAACAAGGCTTTCGTCTGCTGCCCGACAATTATTTTACAGGTTTATTTATCTAAAATGATACGTGGATGACCCTAACCCTAACCCCCACTCCACATGGTCACATGGCCGAAAACTATGAGTATGAACTTAAAGTATGAGTTTAGTTTGTATAGTACTGCAGCTCCATGGACATCTCACTTCTGTTTGACTTTCAAAAAACACTCAGCCCTTTATCAAACAGGAACTGGTCCTGGACCTGATCTGAAACTAGACCTGGATTTAAAATAGACCTTCTGTCCTTTTTTGTCTCTAGGACTCATTAGGACTCAGGATTAGTTCAGACTCACAATAAGAGAAAACTGCTTAGAGTCAATCTAAAGATCACATTATTATTACATTTGCAAATTATAAAGGCCTCTACTAATAATTAGATATAAATAAATCAGATTTTACTGATGCAGAGATGTTAGAAATAATGCATGTTATTTCATCCCAAACTACTCACTTTTTTAGTCGCAACACACGTCCTGAACTTTAATGCAGCTGAACCAATTTGAATCTGTGAATCTATCACTAACAAATATTTCCTGTAAGTGTGTTAAATTGTCTTTTAATGTGTGTGTTAATATGTATATAAATCTATATCTCCAGGTGCTGTTCCAGGTGCACCCGAACCTGGTGTCCCAGCAGGAGGCGCTGCAGTACATCGAGGAGCTGATCCTTCTGCTGCTCAGCATGTTGTGTCAGGCTCAGCCTCGCAGTGTCCAGGATGTCGAGGTAACACACACTCACTCCTCTAAAATCATTCTGAAATAGAGATAGATCAATTAATTGGTGCTGATGCGACAGTTAGTTTGATTTTCAGTTCCAGATTTACTGATTAATTGTTAATAAGTTTGATGTGAATTTATTAATTAATTTATTGCAATATTTATTATTTGGACTTCACAGAGCCTCTAAAGTTCTGAAAGGATTATATTTCTTTGGTGTTGTTTGCACAACGTATTATCTTGTGCGCACAAGATAATTAACTAGTTCCCAAATATGGTGTGTACACAAGTAAAGTATTACAAGGTCAACATGCTAATAATGTACAAATAATAATGTGTGCACATGAAAAAAATATCACCTTTCAGGACTTCAGGGTCTCTGTATGACTTAGATATTCAGTTCAACACGTATCCAATATCTAAAAACTAATATAAAAGAGGATTCCTTTCTGACTGTCGGATTTTTTTTTCAGGCTATGCTATTGGCTGATTAATTACCTATCGACTTTTTCCTGCTTCAAACTATCATTATTATATCAGTCTTTTAAAATCCACTTTCCTAAAACCTAAGCATTGTTTGAAAACCAGCTCCTACAACCTGAGCGTTTTCTGTAAAGCTGGACAGATTGGTCCATGTTCACTAAAACCAGCACCTGGTCTTAAAGGTAAAAATATGCATACATTGCATCCAGTTTTAATGGATTTAAGGATCAGACTGAGATTCAGAGTCTGATCAGTTTGTTACAGTGCCTTTGTACCACGTGGATGTAATAAACTTTGTGTATGACAGCAGGGTCTTGTATCAGAAGCAGGATTAAAGGGTTTTCAGTATCATGAAGGTGGTGTACTCTTTACCAGGTAAATCTCCATGGTAACTGACCCTGTAAACCAGATAATGGATCAAAATGTCTAAGGGCTTTGTCTACTGACCGCTACTGACCAATCAGTTCTCTAGAAGATCCCACGGACCTCAGTGTGAGGACAAAAAAAAAAGAATATATAATCTGAAAACACAGGGATTAAAGCAGTAAAGCGTTTGACTTGTTAATATAATACTTGACAGTGAGTCTGTTTTAAACTTTGATTTCTGGTTTCATATTTGTTCTTTACTTACTCTTTACCTAAATTCTCTTACATGCATTAAGAATGCATGCATTTATCAGAATAAACAGTTGTAATTATAGTCAGATACTCGATATTGATCAGAATATTAACTCTCACAATCACACACCGTTTGTCGTCTCTTTCCTTCCTGTGTTGATTTCCATCTGTTTTAGATTTTTAAATTCCTTGTATCCATTTACAGTTTGTTTTTGTGATGAATATGCAGCTGATCTAAACCTGACTATGATTGTGATCATAGAGTCAGAAAGTTGAAAACCACCTCTATGAAACCATTTAACAGAAAGAGATCCTGAGTCTGTTGAAGTTGCTTTGTGCTGCAGGCCCCAGGTTTAATATATGTAAAATGGACGATGATAGTAGTTACTGAATGAGATGCTACATCATGAGTCATAAAGGAATAAAACCAGTAACATCATTAGTGTGTGCTGTCCATCTGTGCTACCATAGTGATAAAAAATGAAGCTAAGAATCGCTGAGAACCTTATACCCCTTATACAAAGCAGACAGCTGAATAAATTAAATGAATTAAATGATGATTAACTGATGTGGATACAAAGAAAATAAATATATAAATAAATCTGTAAAAACCAATAAGATAAGAATTGAATAGAATCAAAACTGCATGGGTTCCAGACTGTGTACAGTATAGGGTCAATCGTGTAGAATTTCAGTATTAGTGACGTCCAGTTTTTTCAGAGTCCATTTATCAAAAAATGTTTGTGCACAACTCCTCGTAGAATGAATTTTCTCTTAACACTAAATGATGTAGAAGGTCACTGATCTACATCTTAAAGGTTGGAATAAATTTCTCCTTCCACTTAAGAAGTATCAGTCGCCTGGCTATCAGAGTCTCAAAGGCTGTTATATTTTTTGCCAGATGATTGAGATGTATATCTTGAGGGATTATTCCAAATACTGCAGAAATCATAGAAGGTTCTATAGACATTTGTAGAACATCTGACAATGCTTTAAATATTGACTGCCAGAAATGATCTAGTTTCGAGCAAAACCAAAACATATGTGAGAGGGTGGCTGTTGATTTCCTGCATCGATCATCGATATTAGGCGTGAACTTTGCAAGTCTCACTTTAGACAAGTGGAGGCAATGTACAACTTTGAACATAATACTCTTGTGTCGTAAACAAGTTGAAGAGGAATGTATCCTATCAAAAGCTTTTTCCCCATATCTCCTCAGAAATTTCCAAACCTAAATCCTCCTCCCATTGATTCTTTAATGAAGTTAAGGGTTCCAAGTTATATGTGTTTAATAGAGAATAAGCTTTCCCAATAGTCCCTTTGGAACTTAGTTCAAGTTCAAAAACGGCAGGCTAGCATTTTTGATATTAGTTTTGACATTTAAAAGCGAAAAGGGATGAAATTAACTACATTCTAAGATATTTTTATCTTTTTTAGGAATAAGAGAGATGACTGCTTGTTGCATAGTCAGAAGCAGTTGCAAGTGATTCCTCAAATACAGAGAGCAGGATAGGAGAAAGTTGGTCAGCAAATTTTTTGAAGAATTAACTAGGAAATCCGTCAGGTCCTGGAGACTTTCCATTTTGCATGGATTTAATTGCATTTATGAGCTCTTCCACAAAAAAATGGATTATCTAGATCAGATGAAGTCTTGTTATCAATTATGGGGACATTTATCTTCCTAAAGAATGACTCAAATAGAGCTTGGTTGCCAAGAGATTCGGTATCATACAGTTTTGAATTAAATTTGTGAAAACACAAGTTAATTTTTGAATGGTCTAAATGTTTAGTGCCAAATTCATCGTTTAGTCTAATAATCTTTTGTTGGACTAAGAGTTTGAGTTAACCTCTCTGAGGCTGAAATCCCAGCACTGGAACAAAATAAAAACAATCAGACTGATCCAAACATCTGGATCAGACAGGTCCAAATGTGGGTCCAGACGTTACAGATGTTGGATGTTACTCCTACCGTCTCTCTCTCTCTCCTCCCCCTGCTTTAGGAGCGAGTGCAGAAGAGTTTTCCTCACCCCATCGATAAGTGGGCGATCGCTGATGCTCAGGCCGCCATTGAGAAGAGGAAGAGGAGGAACCCTCTGGCTCTGCCTGTTGACAAGATCCACCCACTGCTCAAGGTCTCCACCACCATCAATATCACCATCCTCATCCTCAAACTGATCTAATGCTCACTTCTCCTATAATGCCTTGTGTTTCAGGAGGTTCTGGGCTATAAGATAGACCACCAGGTGTCGGTCTACATGGTGGCCGTGTTGGAGTACATCTCAGCTGACATCCTGAAGCTTGCAGGAAACTATGTCAGGAACATCCGCCACTATGAGATCTCACAACAGGACATCACTGTGGCCATGTGTGCTGACAAGGTATGAAGGATTACAGTTACCCAGGTATATGTCCTACCTGTCTCTGTCTCTTACCTGTGTGTCTTCCCTGTCTAGGTGCTGATGGACATGTTCCATCAGGACGAGGAAGACATCAGCGGCTTCCCTCTGATGGACGAGGAACCATCGACCAACGAGGAGCAGAGTTACTATGAGCTGGTTCGGAGCTTCATGTCTGACGGTCGACAGTACCTGAGACAGCTCAACCTCCTCATCAAGGTGTTCAGAGAACCCTTTAACTCCAACAACATGCTGTTCTCTCAACACGTACGTATCACCTGGCTCATCACTTACCTGCTTTATCACCTGGGACCAGGTGTTCTGAAAGTTTGTAACACGTGTTTTCTATTCAGGATCATGTAATCCATCTGACTTCTGTGCTGGTTTTTCAAAGCAACATTTGATTGGATCTCTCTGATCCAGATAAAAAAGTTTCCAGATCACCAAATCCAGATTATCAGACCCCTAAATAGGGCCAAAGATCACAGTGTAGACTACAGCTCTGTTCAGAACAACAGGTAGAACTGGCAACATGGGTTTCATTTTGTTTGTGAAGTCCAGTCTGGATCCAAGGTTCTCCTGGGATCAGAATAATCCTGATTGTTGTTTTGGATTAGAGGTATCCCAGTCCGACCAAAAAGTTCTGACCAACACATAATCAAGGTGTGATAACTTCTGGAACTACTGGGTTCAGATATAATCGGATTTCAGCCATCAGGATGCATCACATCTTGAAAATGGGTTGTTCAAAAGAAAGAGATTTTGAAATTATTAATCACATTATCCAGTATTGGTTTTGATCTGGATCAAACCTTCAGTGTGTGTTCAGAACATTTTGGTCAGATTGAGTACCTGTGATCCAAAAATCAGGATTATTCTGATCCCAGCAGAAGACTGCATTAACATTGGATTTCAGGAATGAAATGCTGTCCATTCTACCTGTTCTTAACAAATGGGCCCTGTCTCTGGCTGATCACCTGTCTGATTGATCTGATTGATCAGGATGTAGATAGTATCTTCAGTCGGATCGTTGATATCCATGAGGTGACGGTGAAGCTTTTGGGTTTGATTGAGGACACTGTGGAGATGACAGATGAGGGCAGTCCTCACCCACTGGTGGGCAGCTGCTTTGAGGACCTGGCCGAGGTGAGTGTGCACCTGATTGACTGGTTTATTGATTGATTAGTTTTGGATCTGTCTGATATGATTTAATTTGATTGGCAGGAGTTGGCCTTTGACCCCTATGAGACGTACGCTCAGGACATTCTGCGCTCTGGTTTCCATGAGCACTTCTTGAGTCAGGTGTCAAAACCGGGCGCCGCCTTCCACCTTCAGGTGAGCTAAACATGACAGACACTTGTAATGAAGAACTTACCAAAATGTAATGCCAGAAGATGTAGATAATATTTGTGTTAACATCTTATATGTTGTGTGTCTAGAATACATTCAAATGTATGTTATTTGTGCAGATGTTGTCCCATATAAAGCTGGCTTTAACATGTTTAACCTGTCTGTGTGTTTCCAGTCCATCTGTGAAGGATTTAAGGAGGCGGTTCAGTACGTTCTGCCCAGACTGCTGCTGACTCCAGTCTATCACTGTCTCCACCTGTTCGAGATCCTCAAGGTGAGAAACCTGAAGTAATATCACAGTTCTGTCACAGTAATTTGAGTGTTTTTTTAAAACTAAAATAATCTAGTATGTACACCAGTCTGCCCCCCATCACCCCTGTCCCTGTACCAGATTGGCGTATGCTGCTGGTTCCCAGTCAGACCAGTTCCATGTTGGTTCAGTACTGGGACTTTCCTCAGCAGCTGTAAGCTCCTTTGTTCTGGCAGGATAAACCTCTGAAATACTTTGAGTCATGTTCTGCAGATTATTCTGGGCTGATACAGAGGGCTGATTTGGGGGGGGTCACCTCTGAAGAAACTAGTTTTTCCTTTATTCTTCTGTTACTGGTCCTGGTCTATAGTCTGCAGTTACATGTAGAGTGCTGCAGAGAGGTAGCATTTTGAACTTACCCTGTTTTCTAGTCTTTAAATCAGTTGGTTTTTGGCTTCATTTATGATTCTAAAATAAGGTCTGTGGATTTAAAAGTTTTGCTCCACGACATAAAATATGTAAGCAAATACCTCAATTATGAAGCTTTTATGTGTCTTAAAAAGCGGTGTCATAACATTAAATGCCATCACACCGAACACAGAAACTCATTTTTGGTGATAGTATTTACCTTCAAATAGCATAATAGTGGTTCTCATTTGTAAAGATGAACTTCCTGAATGAAAGTATTTTGTGCAATAATTAAAAACCCAATGCAATTATCTTATTGACCTTTATTGCGGGAACTGGAGCAAGGCTAACATCAGGGTTAAACTACAAATATATGTCATCCCTGCAGCACTGTATGTTCTTAAAGATTCATGTACTTAACCCCGCCCCTCTGTGTCTCCATAGCAACTGGAGGAGAAAAGTGAGGAAGAGGAGGATAAGGAGTGTCTGAAGCAGGCCATCACTGCTCTGCTGAACCTGCAGAGCAGCATGGAGAGGATCTGCTCCAGGAGTTTGGCCAAGAGGAGGCTCAGGTACAGCATTTACCTGCACTGGATATAAATACACCTGCACCCGGATACAATACACCTGCACCAGATACTTCATTATGACACACAGTAGCACCAGATAAGTACTTCATTACTGTACTTCAGTACCGTTTTCAGGTATCTATTTTACTTGAGTATTTATTTTTCCTTTTACTCCCTAGATTTAATACAAATATCTGTTTCTAAAGTAAAACAGGTTTGTTACTTTAGTTTTAATGCATTTGAGGTGAATTATCCATTATTTTTATTTTGCATCATTGTGCATCTTCACAACATCAAGACTGATTTCCACCTAAATGGATGAAACAATAACACATAGATAAGACGATCCCTTGGTGAATCCATCGGTAAATATCACACACGACAAATGCAACAAGATAAAACGGATATGAAAAATTTTCTTCAAATGCCTACTTTTTAGAGCCTGTACTTCTTTACTTTTACTGCAGTAAAAGATCTCTGAACTTCTACGGGAGGAAACAGTCTGTGGACTATTGCCACCTCTGCACCCCTGTACACACCTGTCTACACCTCCTGACACAGACTCTAACCTTAAAACAATAATGAACCTGCTTTTTGTCCCCATAACATCAGAAATCCTCACAGTCACACACAGCAGGACTCCTCCCATCCTCCCTGCTTTCCTCTGGACCGAAATAGCCCAGCGGGTGGAGGTGGATATGGAGGTGGGGTATTGTTAGGATTGTAGATTAGTGTGTGTGGGGTCAGAGTGGTGTTGTGAGAGGGAAGTTGCGTCAGCAGCTGGGAGGTGCTGCTTATTGTTCTCTCTGAGTTGGAAAAGAGTTGAGACACAAAGAACAACGCTGCTGGAAGTTTACACAGGTTATAATTTAAAACCTGAAGAAGAAGAAGAAAAAGAGGAGGAGGAGGAGGAGTGCGTTGACACAGATCATCAATAAAAATCTGTGGAAGAAGAGAAGACAGCAGTGGACAGATGACGGGCTGACAGCAGGTGGATATGAGGATGTAGGTGACTTCAGATTCTTCTGTGTGTTTCAGCAGCAGTTTGTCCTCAGAAAGGGAGGTTCTGAACTGGGTGGCGGTGGACGACGTTGATCTAGGCCATGGTTGTAATTGTAGGTTGTAAGTTGTTGACGTTGGTTGTGATTAAGTTCTATTTTAGTGCAGGTTGTTGAAGTTGTTTTTAGTTGTTGTATTGTTGTCTTTTGGTGCAGGTTGTGAAAGCCTCAGTGTGTTGGCATACCGCAGGGGTTTATGTTGTAAACTGATTAGTGAGCTGAATCACAGTGACTGGTCTGAACTGGAGACATTAAAGGAGCAGACCGCTCATTCTTAGCTGTACTTTTCCATTAGATGAATCCACGGCAGTCTGTTAATGACATGTATGTTTTTTATTTCATGTATGTTTCAGTTAAAACTCAGACTCTCGTATTCCAGTTAAAACTGTTGAACCACAGGATCACATGACCACATACACTGTAGTTTATCTGGACTCACATAGTCCCACATACCCTGTTACTACAGCACCACACGTGGATTCATCCGCTGCTGAAAGTAGTACCAACATGTTCCCTGTTAGTCTGATATAAACCACACCAGAGAGCTGTTTTGTTATCACAGTGTGATCTAAGTTTCATATGTTCAGGAGGAACCAATGAGATGTGAGGTACAGATGGGTATTCAGGAAGTCCTGAGAGACAGACTGATGCACTGTTTATTTCATTAACACAGTGCAGTGAAACTGGAATATACAGAGTGGTCCCTGAATGCTTCACTACTGTACCAGCACAGTTTAATGAACTGACATATTCACACACACTGACTCCACACCAAGAATATAACTATGTGTCATTAATTTTTAAAATTGTTGTAACTCAGTGGACGTTGAGTCCACACCTGAGGTGTAACAACCTTGACAGTGGTCAGGGATCAATTTCAGAGTGATTTGATGAACGATAGCAGGTTTTTGCATGTCTGATTCCATCGTGATCATGTGTCTTCAACTGGCTCAAGCTTTTTACAAGCAGCATATTTTAGGCATTTTAATAATTATATGATTGAAGAAAATTATGTCATGTTAAAACAGCACAGTAACAGAATTAATGTTACTTACTAACAGTCAAGTGAGCAAAATGGGAATATACAGAATATTGAAGTTACTGTGATCAATATTATCTTGCTAACTCCACCTATAGTTTAGACAGATACTATCATTTGTTTGAGGTCGTGAAGAAGGAATGAATCAGTGTTTTAAACCCTTTGGCACATTACACATGTTTAAAAGCCTTCTTTCTATAGCAGTAAAGTCATAAAAATGAAAATACTGTTTTCCAGGACGACTCCATGAATTTTGCTGAAGCTGGTTCTACAAATTGTGTAGATTACTTCCTTAATAGATACGAAAGAGTATATGAAGCTCTGTGGTTGGATGTTTGTAGATTAAATGTATCCTGTTAGTCTAACATGGTTCACACCTGTTGATGATGTAAGTGATGATGTCACAGTCACCTGTGTCTCTGTACCAGTCTGAGCTGTGGGCCGAGGTCTTCCTATTGGACCGCGCAGGTTTGTACAGACCTGGAACACGTCATCCGATAAGAACTCACTCCTCTCTCACATTGTAGACTGGTGGAAAAACCAACCCAATGATAAGCAAAAAGAACAGTTCACCCAAAACTGTGGCAGTCACAGCGGCCCCTGCCTGCGAACCTCTGAACAACACCTTATAAGAAATGTAAACCAAGAAGAGATTTGAATCTGTAGTAAATGAAGCTTCACTAACATAATGAGACACTGTTTAACAGTAGATTAATAAACTTATCATAGTTTCACATCTGATACTGTCTGATCAATCGTCTGATTGATTTATGATTAATCCTGATCAATCTTAAGCAGAAAGCAGAAATCTGATAATATTTTGATTTCTGTTGTCCTGAGTTGAGTCTGCAGGTTGTATATGGATGTGACCTAAATATATGTAGTTTAATAAATATAAGTATAATAAAGTACATTTCATTCAGTCAAGATGTACTAAGATAGAACTACTGTATGTTGGTGCTGATGTTGTGTTAATTGTGGTGGTAAAGTCAGCCTTAACTCTGCTTTGATGAGGTGTAAATTCTAAGGCTGGGTCTGAACTTCAATACTTTAATGGTGCTGACTGAAACACTTGGACACTATCGAGTATCAACACATCTGGTGTTGATTGGTGTCTGTATACCAAACAATGCCAGATTTCAATATGTAAAGAGTGAATCTCAGCATGCAGCACTCATTAATGGCTTTTATGCATTTTTCTTGATGTTATTATGTTAGCTGACAACAGGGCTCGCTTGTCCAGATCCCTGGGCACTAAATCTAGAAACACTGAAACATTAACACTGAATCCTGAGAAATAGGTTTACTTTTCATGTTATAAAACTGCTCTTAGATTACAAAAAAGCTGTATTGAGAAATAAAACTAAGGCTTTGTACCATAATGTGCAATGTAATTTTGTTTTGGTTAAAATGGAAGATTGGTGTCAAAAAAGTATTACATTGGATTATTATTGAATTATTATATATAATGATCCCCAGTAAATTGACAGTGACAGGAAAAATGAAGCTTAAATGGTAAAGCTCATCAAACATTTGTGTAACAAAGTCATTTTACAGTCTTGTGTAAATTAACCACAACTACAGTTGAGCTGTTTGTCAGGAAAAAATATTTAATTAAAAATTTAATTCAATAAACAGAAGCTCTGAAAGGTTGACTCAGCAGGTGAACAAGCTGTCAATCACACCTATCAATCAAAGCCCATTAATCTTTTAAATGGATCACCGATGGACCAGAACACTCATTAGAAGGTCCAAATAAAGAGAATGAGACCAGACCAGACTTTTGGAAAAAATTACTTAGTGTTTTTTGAGAGATGTTCAATGTTAAGTCCAGGGCTTTTTGGAGCAGCATCAAGTGGCCATCAGTGACATTACACTTTAACGTAATTTGATTCCGTGCTCCTTGAATCAAACACAGCTTGTCACATCAGGTGTGACAGCTATTCTATCAGCTGATTGGTATTGCTGATGAAGGTGGTGAACTGTTCCTTTGAACAGGCCTGATGAGACCAGATTTAATAATAGGACTAACACCGCCATCTGAAATCATCTGAAAATCCTGCCAGTCCTGTCCAGTCCTGATAACGTTTTCTGTCTTGTCTTCTTCCATCCTGTTGCTCTTCTTCTGTCTTGTCACTCTTCTTCCGTCCTGCTGCTCTTCTTCCATCCTGTCGCTCTTTTTTGTCCTGTTGCTCTTCTTATCTCTTCTTCTGTCCTGTCTTCTTCTTCTGTGGTGTGCAGTGAGTCAGCGTGCCGGTTCTACAGCCATCAGATGAAGGGGAAGCACCTCGCCATCAAGAAGATGAATGAGATCCAGAAGAACATTGATGGCTGGGAGGGGAAGGACATCGGACAGTGTTGTAATGAGTTCATCATGGAGGGAACGCTCACCCGTGTTGGTGCCAAACATGAGCGTCACATCTTCCTGTTTGATGGCCTGATGATCTGCTGTAAGTCCAACCATGGCCCGCCACGACTCCCTGGTGCCAGTTCCACCGCTGAGTACCGGCTGAAGGAGAAGTTCTTCATGCGCAAAGTCCAGATCAATGACAAGGACGACAAGGAGGGCGAGTACCGACATGCCTTTGAGATCATCCTTAAGGATGGGAACAGTGTGGTGTTTGCTGCTAAGTCTGCAGAGGAGAAGAACGGCTGGATGGCAGCGCTGATCTCATTACAGTACCGCAGCACTCTGGAGCGCATGCTGGACTCAGCACTGTTGCAGGAGGAGAAGGAGGAGCAGATGAGGCTGCCGGGTGCTGAGCTGTACCGCTTTGCTGAGCCGGACTCTGAGGAGAACGTGGTGTTTGAGGAGAATGTCCAGTCCAAGTCCGGGATCCCCATCATCAAGGCTGGAACAGTCCTGAAGCTTATCGAGAGGCTCACCTTCCACATGTATGCAGGTGAGTTGTAACTTTCAGAGTTCTGACAGTTTTACAATGCACATTACTTTTGATTGAGTGTTTCAGTTTGGTTTTTGATTTCGGTTAAGTTTAAATTAGTTTTATGAGTGTATAAGTAGTGTTAATTTGATTTTTTTTATTTAGATGAGTTGACTGCTTTCAGTTGAGTTTTTCCAGTATTATGAGTAAAGTCTCGATTTACCGAAGGTGGAAAATGTTGGATGAAAGTATGTATTATATGATTCACAAATCCATTGTTTATTAAATGTCCCATATTGTGCAAAGTTTATTCTTGAACATCATGAAGTATTGGGGCAGGGGTTCTACAGACACATTTTAGAGACACACAGGAGAACCAACTGGGAAGCAAAGCACTGTACTGCTGTGGACCAGATTCAATTCAATTCAGTTTTATTTATATAGCCCAATATCATAAATCGAGGATTCGCCTTAAAGGGCTTTACAATCCGTACAAGATACAACACCCTCTGTCCTTAGACCCTCGGTTCGAGTGAGGAAAAACCAAAAAATCCATCCAGGAAAAATGGTAGAAACCTCAGGTTGAGCCACAGAGGAGGGATCCCTCTTCCAGGACGGACAGACAGTGCAATAGGTGTTGTGTGTACAGACAATGGAAACAGTGGAAACACTCAACATGACACAACATTCACACAGACAGGACGATATAGAGAGAACAACAAACAACACAGGCACTGGAGGAAACACTGGACAGGATGGAGTCGAGAACCACACATCAGGAACGTACACCTCCAGATCCAGAGATACCT
>JAPQRN010000001.1:23651608-23664480 GCA_037367275.1 Coranthus polyacanthus
GCATCACTGTCCTCCATCAGACTAAGACTATGCAGCAGAATTTAAAACTAAGGGATGGTTCAGGGTCACCTGAGCCATCCCTAACTATACAATTTGTCAAAAAGGAAAGTTTTAGGTCTAGTCTTAAAAGTAGAGAGGGTGTCTGCCTCCCAGACCCAAACTGAGAGTTGGTTCCACAGGAGAGGAGCTTGAAAACTGAAGGCTCTGCCTCCCAGTCTAGATTTAGAAACTCTGGGAACCACAAGTAAACCTGCACTCTGAAAGTGAACTCCTGCTGTGGACCAGATCAGCTGCAAAAAATGTATTTTAGCCTCTTAAGAAAGGCCCACCTTAAAAAAACAGTAATTTTATGTGTACAGTGTATTCAGGATAATTTCATTGGTTTACTTGCTGTGAGACAGACATTTCTAACTCTGACTGACTCAGTTGATCTGCAGTTACACACTGTCAGTGGTAAAACACAAGTACACTCTACAGATGAGAAGCTATACAAATGATGGCCAGGTAAAACATTGAAAATATTCAAAATACAGCGTACACATACAGCGGGCCTTTTTTAACTGACCAAAATATTTTTTGTGTCCAGCCCCATCTACAGCAATGCAATGCTTTTATCTGTGCCAGTTACTCCCATGTCAGTCTGTTAAATGTCTGTACTGACTCCAATCTGCTAGATGATGACAGGAACAATTAAAAACTGTTAAAATTAAAAGAGAACACAATACAGACCCACAGTTGACAAATTTTTAAAAACAAACAGGTAGGCTAATGCATCAGTCAGGTTATGGGTGGTATTACTTTGTGCAAATTTAGCAAATGAATTGCTCTGGGGACAAAGGAGTCTCTGGTCCTTTTGTTCTTATAAAAAGGGACTCTAAGTCCCCTGAGGGAAGGAACTCTATCCTCAGAACTGTCCCTGCAATCACAATGAATCATGGGACAGTTGAGAATTCATAGCTCTAACTTGAAGTGCCAGCTGTATCATCAAGGATTGGAACATCACCAACCAGGTTAACAGTGACATAACTCAGGTGTGTGGAGTCATGTGATCATTTCTCTTGTTTTCTCCTTCAGATCCAAACTTTGTCCGAACATTTCTGACCACGTACAGATCATTCTGTAAACCTCAGGAGCTGCTGGACCTGCTGATGGAGAGGTGAGCGGTTTTCACATGTACAGACTGTACAAGCATGACTCCGCTTCAGATATAACACACATAATGTATAATCTAATATAATCAGTTATAATTGACTTGATAAATAAATACAAGTTTACTGTACAACATGGCAGTTTTTTCTCTTAATTGTGTTTCAACATATTAAATTCACATATAACACTATGAACCTAATGATGTTAGGGGTCTTTCATAGAATGTACTACATACATGTTTGTTGTTACATGTAGCATTCACAATGTCAGTACATTACAGTTTTTTCTGATTGTTTAGGTATGATGTCTGAAACTATCGGCTGATCTCAGGTCTGTGGTTCTGGTTCTGTTCTGGTTCTGGTTCAGGTTCGAGATCCCGGAGCCTCGGCTGTCGGAAGTAGATCAGATGGAGGGAGGGGAGCAGCCGCTGAGTGCTGAACTCAAACGCTTCCGTAAGGAGTTTGTTCAGCCGGTTCAGCTCAGGTAACGCTGCCCCCGCTGGACAGACTCAAACTGCTGCAAAACAAACAACAGCTCAGGTTTTTCACATTCATCTGTACTGCGTTCCCTTTAACACATTCACCTATCAGTATCTGTGTGAACTAAACTGTATTTACTTTTACTTTGCTTTGATACAAACACATTCAGTCAGCAGTTTGTTTGTTTGTTACCATCTATTCTAAATTTAGGGGGCAGCACGGTGGTGCAGTGCTTAGCACTGTCGCCTCACAGCAAGGGTTCTGAGTTCAAACCCAACACCGGTCGGCTGGGGCCTCTCTGTGTGGAGTTGGCATGTTCTCCCTGTGTCTGCGTGGGTTCTCTCCGGGTTCTCCGGCTTCCTCCCATAGTCCAAAACATGCACCCTAACCGTAACAGGTTAAACAGGTTAATTGGTCACTCTAAATTACCCATAGGTGTGAATGTGAGCGTGAATGGTTGTTCATCCCCTAAATGTCAGCCCTGCGATGGACTGGCAACATGTCCAGGGTGTACCCTGCCTTTGCCCGATGTCAGCTGGGATAGGCTCCAGCCCCCCCGTGACCCTCCAGAGAATTAAGCGGTTACAGAAAATGAATGAATGAATATTCTAAATTGTTCATATTTACATTGTACAGTGTATGTATACTTTGTAGACAAACATTGTAGATATTTTTCTAATCATGGGATGAATATTATGTATTCAAACTAAAAGTCAAGCCTCGATAGGTTGAAATCTAATCAAACAGGTTTCAAGTCTCAATCAAATCTCTGCAAACATTAAGATTCAGAGTTTGGAAAGGGTGAATGTTAAAATGTTTGCTGATGTACGTTTTCACTTGTACAGGAACATCTTCGTACAAGTTTTCACATCAGCATTTACCACTTTCAAACATTGAAAACAAACACAGCAGGAGAAAAGGTGAAGCTCTGACAAAACACTTCATAATGTTGGCAGAGATTTAACTTTTATTAGTTTGTCAAAAAATTACATAAGCCTTTAAAACTTGGTTTCACTCTTGCAAAACACTTTTTATTATTGTGACGGACACTGACACACACACACACGCAACATATTTTCCTACGCGTGCTCTCTGTCTGCTGGGGGAATGTGCTTACCTGTGTGTGCGCACACGTGTCTGTGTGTGTGTTTGCGATACAAAGAGCAGACGGTGAATTGTAAACGCATGACCATGTAGAGACAGAAATGACATGCTGTCGAGTAAATAAGATAAATAACAAGAGGCTATTTAGTTTGTTTAATAAAAGGACAAGGCATAGACAGATAGAAAGGTATCCTTAAATGATTTCTGTTGTGATCTGGCGCTATATAAAAATTAAAGGTTATTAGGGGTCCACATAAAAACCAATGAGACCACAATGACTCCTTAGTATTTATAGAGAGAAGTTCAATGTAAGTCTGTGGAGCAGCATCTAGTGGCTGTCAGCGGCATTACAATTTAACATACTTAAGCACTTGATTCACTTTGGATTTTTGCTGAAATTAAGGCAGTTATTGCTCTGAATAAAATCACATACATGCTGCATAAAAGCTTCTATCAACATGAGCCAGAAGACAATCCAGAACTGAGAGCAGGTTTTCATTTAATTTCTAAATCCTCCATAGTTGATGATCGCTCCTGACCTCAGTGTTGAACATTGTAACTTCAGAGTTGTTTTTTTTTTCATGTCAGACCTGTTCATACTCTCATAATGGAACTGACAGTATTGGCACTGAAATCACATTCACTGCACCACAAGGAACAATTGACAATGTATATATGTTTCTTTGTGTGTATTCACACCATAGTGGAATTATTCAGGTAGTGGATTTGATGTGGCGATGTCTGCAGTCTCTGATAGTCTAGTTGTGGATTTGTTCCTTTTCTTCTCTGTAAAATATGCTAAGGTCTTTACTGTGTCAAGTGCCTTGAGATGATGTTTGTTGTGATTTTCAGAGTGTTGAACGTTTGTCGTCACTGGGTTGAACATCATTTCTATGACTTTGAGAGAGATGCTCACCTGCTGAGACGACTGGAGGAGTTCATCGCTTCAGTCAGAGGTAAAACACTGTTTACATTAATTTTATTTACCATTTAAAGAGTATTTTACAGAGAGTGATGTATCATTGGTTGCAGTTGGTCTTGATGTTGTTAGTGTAGTCAGTTTAAGTTTGTTTATAGTCATGTGATTCTTTAGAGGATGTTCAGTCAGTTCACTTTAACCTGCAGGAGTTTGTGGAATAGGTAATATCATGATATCAAACTAAAAAGATGGAGTTCAGATCACGTTCAGCTGCTGTTGGCTGTAGGCTGTTGCCTGGTTTTACACAAAACACAATGTTAGTGTCAGAGCCAAATTATCATAGGACATTTATAGGTATGAAGTAAAGATAAATTAAACCAATTAAGAGATAGAGGTGGTTTAAATTATTTGTGTATTTGTTTGTTAGGAAGAGGTGATTAAATGATTTGTTTATTTGCTCATGTAAAATACTGTATTTCCTTGTACTGCAGATGGGCCTTTATTTATAATTTCCTCTGTTTAATGAGCAGAAATGGTCGTAATTTACGTGAAACCTCTTTTTGATCCACTCCCATTTGTGATGTTAAATGTACTGCAATGTGCTTTTCTACAGACTTCATTTCTACTCACTTCCTTTCCCATTACAAAATAAAAGCTGTCCAGTTTCAATGGATAGAATCTATTCATTGCTTAACAGAGCTTTTATTGTGTAAATGTTGTCTTCCGGTTGCGCTGATAAGTTTCTACAAATGACAGTTTTGCTGAAAAAGTAAGACACACCTGCAGTGACTGAAACAGGACAATCACTTCAGATGATGATCTCAAAAAACAGCCTGTTGAAAATGGCTGGATTATATTTTTGAATGTATTAAATTAAACTTGTAGAAGTAAACATTGTGTTTAACTGGCAGCACATTATATGACAGACACCAGAAGTTTATGCATATTATTTTTTACCAGTCTGTATTTGAGGACTGCCTTTTATTTGTCTATGTCATCCTCGGCCCAGGCTATTATTAGAAACCCGGCTTTAATTGACTCCTGGTTTTTATTTGACAAAATATGGTAGTTTATATAAAGGGAAATGACGCAGAGGCGCCTCTCTCGCCTGTGTGCCAACATAGTTAATGAAACATGAGGTGAGCTAAGAAAGAGTGGAATAAAAAGGTACTTGACTGTATAAGACAAGTGGACAAGCTAGGACTTTCAAAGCACTTTTTCACACTTTGAGAGAAGCTCAAGGAGTTTGTGTTTGTTTTGGAATGAAGCTTGATGACTAATGGATGAACTTCAAGAACTGCAATAAATCTTCAAAAATATTTTAAGTTTCCTATCACCACAATGTTTTTGGTTTGTTGTGAACCTGTAATGGGTCACCACATCTAAATAAGGGGAAACATTGGAGGATATTGTAACAAATGAATTTACATTTTAATCATAAATCAATAATAATCAATAAATTGTGTTTGTTGTTCAGTAAACTTGGTTAGGTTTCTGTTTCTGTCCGAAGGTTTGACACTATGAAATAATACAAATGTCATACAATAGGAAGCCTGTATAACTCTCCAGTAACTACCAACACCTGGGTGAAAATAACACCTGCTGATAGAGGTTCTACCTGTTTCAGGTAAGGCGATGAGGAAGTGGGTGGAGTCTATCACTAAGATCATCCAGAGGAAGAAGCAAGTGCAGGTTAGTGTTCCTAGTCACAGCATCACCTTCCAGAACTCTCCTCCGCCCATCGAGTGGCACATCTGTAAACCCGGAAACAGTGAACACTTCGACCTCATGACACTCCACCCCATCGAGATCGCACGGCAGCTCACCCTGCTTGAGTCCGACTTCTACAGGTAACGCTGGTCAGAGGTTGGGGGTCAGACAGGGTCTATTTAAATGAGAGACTGTGATCTACAGATGTGTGTTGTTCTGCTCTTTTTGGATAGAGTCAGTTCTATGAACAAACGGTTTGATAACAATCTGTGATGATCTTAATCACATCATAACTCCACCTGATAAGATATAAAACCAACTAAATGATGATTTTGTGAGACAGTGACAGTTTGAGGTGTTCTCTTTTAGGGCCTGAGTGTCCCTCCTGACCTCTCACTCTGGCCTCTTGCAGGGCGGTGCAGCCATCTGAACTGGTGGGCAGTGTTTGGACCAAAGAGGACAAAGAGATCCATTCCCCGAACCTGCTGAGGATGATCCGCCACACCACCAACTTGACACTGTGGTTCGAAAAGTAAGACCTCATCAGTCTATCACAGATACTTAACAAGACTGAACATTAGTTTTCTCCACCTGATCTGTGGATAAAAGGTGAATACAAATCAGGTGATTGTAAACAGATGTAGTGAATAACTGTGTGTGCATTGATGTGTGTTTGGTGAGGTGACTGTAATGTTGACTGAATTAATACAAGACACAAACACAAATGACAGATGGAAATGGCAACGAAATGCCACCATGTATGAAGAGCTGCAGAAACAAATGTTAGACAAAGGCTTTGACAAACTGGAAGAGTTTGAAACAACATTATATGAGACTCAGCAGACTCAGGTTTTGGACGGAATTGATCTAGTTCCCTCTGGTTATGGCTATCAGCTCATCAATACTGTCAATACTACACTGAACTGGAACAGTTTGAAACCATGATGATGATAAATGCACAGAAATTTTAATATTCTTTTACTTTTTTGGATGGAAACCCATATTGCAATTATGGCCCAAACACTGACCATTTTGTATCTGTAAGGATTCTTATTATTATTATTCCAGTCCCTCCAGGATTTCATAGGTTGTACAAACCTTGCATTAACATCCGTACTGAGATATCCAACCTCAAGTGTTCAGCTCTGAGCATCCATTCAGACCTGCCATGACCTGGACTCGGCTCCAAAATGAAGCTAATGCAGAAGTAACAAAGTTGTAATACCGCTGACTGCCACTGGGGGTGGCTCCAGAAAGCCTTGGCTCCAATAGACTTAAATTGAACTTTGGTCTAAAAATACTAAGTCATTCATTTCTTTCCAGTACTCACTCCAGTCTCAGCTGTTCGATTCAGACCCTCTAATGACTGATCTGATGGTCCATTTTTAAATGTTTCCTCTGTTAATCAGATCTCTGGGCTAATAGAAAGCTTTGATGTCTGCTGTATTGGGCTTTGATTGACAGGTCAGAATGACAACTCGTTTGTCTACTTAGTTGGACCTTTGGAGTTTCAGTTCATTTAAAAAAACCTGACAGACAGCTCTGCTGTAGTTGTGGTTAATAGGTTCCACGAACAAGACTGTAAAACGATTTTGTTAAGCAATGTTTGATGGCTTACTGTTTCACCGAGTCACTAAGCTAGCGCTTATCACTAGCTCACCTTTGACTCTTTGCCCCTTTTGTCCAAATATGATCACGTCCAACTCCAAAAAGCAAACATGGCGACGGCCAAATCACAAACTACTGGCTTCAAAACAGTAGTTCAGAAACCAATGAGTGAAGTCACGTCCTCTGTCACTAATATATAGTCTATGGTCTTCAGTGATCACTTCTGATTGGCTCTGACTTTCCCGCTCAATATACAAATAAACAAACTCAGTTATTGGGATGGACCTGAATGTGTGACTGAATACTCGTTCAGCAGGTAGACATCTGGTTTTCAATTTTAATATTTGAACATTGTTTTTTTAATTATACAGTGCCAAGCAATAAATTCATCATGTAGAAATAAACACTTTACAATCTTTCTCATGCTGGCTTTTAAGTAAAACAAAAATCTCCCTATCTTTGTTAAGATGAAGATCATCTTCAGCCCAGCAGCTCCTTTACCTCATGGTGTCCAGACATCACTACTCTGCATCATGGGTCATTAGCATTACTGTGCCTAGACTAGCCAGCAAGTGTTCAAAGAAAGGTGTGTAAAGACTGTTAAAGAGATATTCCACCGATGACTACTGGTGAAGCCCTGGAGCCCTAAAAAAGTCATAGCCATACTAAGCCATAGCCATTGTGGAAGATATAATTTCAAGTTAAACAGGCTGGAATTGAAATGTTTCTTTGTAAATTGAATTCACTGTGCTGCTCCAAGGTGACTGACGGCAGCTTTTAAGGTGGAGTGTTTTCTTTCAGTTACTCAGTCCATGAGGTGACTGAATCAGTCAATCAACACCTTAAATATCAATATGACAACTTAGGTGGGGTGTGTGTGATGTAGCTCTGCCCCCTACAGGTAGAGATGTGTGTGTATCTGACATAGCTCTAACCCCTACAGGTGCATCGTGGAGACAGAGAACCTGGAGGAGCGTGTGGCTGTTGTGTCGCGAATCATCGAGATCCTGCAGGTTTTTCAAGATCTAAACAACTTCAATGGAGTCCTTGAGGTCGTCAGCGCCATGAACTCGTCCCCAGTCTACAGGCTGGACCACACCTTTGAGGTAACACACCTGACGAAGGCCTGAGAGGCGGAGCTTAGTATCCACCAGTCAACTGAAAACATCCACACTGAGCGTCAAAGTGCAGTGCAATGCAGTTCAGTTTGGTTCAGTTCAGAAATCTGGAGATTTGTTCCGACTATAAACAGTCAGTGGACAGATTGGACAGACAGTGACACTGCCATCTGCTGGTGTAAAACAGGATCAGCTTAAAATTGAGGATAGAGTTCATGTCCAGACAGAATACATGGCTGATGTATGAAACAAATGGACAAAGACAAAGCTAAAATTTATTTTAATTACCTTTTGTGTAAAGTGTATTTTTTTATATTAGTGAACCAAAAGGTACTTTCACACCTAGTTTTCATTATTTTGCTAGTTTTTGTTAGCTTTGACCGATTTCTTCAGATTTTCCCATGATGCAAGCAAAAGGACACTGGGTCTGAAGATAAAATAAAATAGCCTGTCACTTCCAACCAACTCCAATAAAAATAATTAGAAAACCTGAAGTTTATAAACTCAGGACATCAGTTACAGAAGCTTCAGGCTAATCTCTGTGTCTGTAAAATTTTGAACCTCTGAGAATACCAACAAATAAATAAAAGCTGAAATAAAAAAATCTCTCTCTGCTGTTGTTCTGAAATGTCACTTCAAAATTAGTGCTGGACTGATAGCGGAGTTTAAAAGGCTGGCATAATAACTAGTTTAGAGCAGGAAAAAGCTGATACCATTCCTGCCCCAGAAAATGCTGAGACTAAAAATGCATGATGTATGTCTGACTCTTTCATTTTATTATAATCCAGATAACTGTTGAACTTAACATCCACTTAGTAATAAATAACATTAATAAACACTTAAATAAATTTGATTCACTGAACATCAAACTCAAAGTAATTAATAAATGTACAACAAATGTATAATAATATCGAACTACCTGTAAAAAGCCTAGATGGGATTTCAATCTGGAGCTGTTATTTTACTTCAAAGTTGGTATTTCCAGTTTGGACACCTGACATTAACCAATCTATCTCTACTCCAAATACAGGAGTTCTTCTGACCAATCTAACAACAAATTTAAAGTGAACTGAAATGTGACTCACTGTCAATGTATTTCACCTTCTGAACCTGGTTCTGTTGCAGTTCACAGTAAATATTGCTGTGCTGGTTTGAGGTTTGATTCCCTGCAGGTTTAAAAATAATCATCTTTTTATATTTTTATTTAGCAAATTCCGAGCCGTCAGAGGAAAATCCTGGAGGAGGCTCATGAGCTGAGTGAAGACCACTACAAGAAGTATTTAGCCAAACTGCGCTCTATCAACCCCCCCTGTGTGCCCTTCTTTGGTACGATACAACACTCTTAAGATCTGTGGTAGACTACAGCTTCCAGGATGCATTTTAGCAACATTCAATCATACAGCTTCAACCTCTCCTGTTTCTATAAAGCATAAGCTGTAGCTTCAGCTCAGCTAAAAGACATGAGGCGAAATTGATATAAAAATATCATAAAAGTACATAAAATCGCAATGAGATGAAACCGACGTAAAAGACACAGCAAGATGAAATCAAGTGTGATGTCTCTTTAAGGTGTTTCTATAGGTCAAAGGTCACATGTCTGTGTATTTCTCAGGTATCTACCTGACAAACATCCTGAAGACAGAGGAGGGAAACCCTGACTTCCTGCGGAGACACGGCAAAGACCTGATCAACTTTAGCAAGAGGAGGAAAGTGGCCGAGATCACTGG
The DNA here is from genome assembly GCA_037367275.1 of Coranthus polyacanthus. Classification (NCBI taxonomy): domain Eukaryota; kingdom Metazoa; phylum Chordata; class Actinopteri; order Kurtiformes; family Apogonidae; genus Coranthus; species Coranthus polyacanthus. The sequence continues at coordinate 23,661,423 of JAPQRN010000001.1, forward strand.
AGAGATCCAGCAGTACCAGAACCAGCCGTACTGTCTGCGGGTCGAGAATGACATCCGGGTCAGTCTGAGTAGAACACATCTTGTAAGACACCAGATCCGACAAACTGAACCTGTTAGAGACCAGTTCCGACAAACCAAACCTGTTAGAGACCAGTTCCGACAAACCAAACCTGTTAGAGACCAGATCTGACAAATCAAACCTGAGAGAGACCAGGTAATACAAACGGGCCCGAGGTCAGGTCACCTGTCTGATGATGTCACTTTCTGTTTTGTCTGATGTTTCTATTTTCTGGAGCAGAAGTTCTTTGAGAACCTGAACCCGATGGAGGACCAGTCGGAGAAGGATTTCACCGATCACCTGTTCAACAAATCTCTGGAGATCGAACCTCGAAATGCCCGTTCCTTACCGCGATTTGTAAGTGTCACTATGGCAACCCCACACCTGTCTGAAGCCAGAATTAGTTCTGTTTTCAGTTTAGCTTGAGTTAGTTTTATAAGTGCATAAGTACTTTTATTTTGAGTTTTATTTTGAGGAATTGACTAGTTTTAGCAGAGTTTTCTATGTAGCTTTCATCTTGTTCTTTTATGGTGTTTTTGTCTCAATACATTACATTATAATTTCATTATAGTAACAAAGTGACAATGACAAAGATGCCATGAGACAAAAGGGAAGTTTGAGTCCCCTTCTTTTAGACTGGATTGATTTTTAATTTCCACTTTCTGTGAGAGCTGACCTGAGTGACCTCTTAGTTAGTTAGTTAGCTAGCTAGTTAGTTAGTTTTACAAGTGCATAAGTAATTTTTGTTTTATTTTCAGGAGTTGACCAGATTTAGTGTTTGGGTTTTCAGGTATATTACGAGGTGGAGTCCCTTCTGATGGTGAAAGCGTGTCATTATTGAAGGTGTGTCTGTAACCTGTTTTCTCCGTTCTCTCCTCAGGGAAAGCGGTACACCTGTCCTCTAAAGTCTCCAGGGATCCGTCCAACCTCAGCACGACCAGGTACCATGCGCCACCCGACGCCGCTGCAGAACGAACCGAGGAAGATTAGCTACAGCCGCATCCCCGATAGCGAGGTGGAGGGTGGAGCCGTGTCTGCCCCCAATTCCCCCCGCACGCCACTGACTCCACCCCCTGCTTCTGCTGCCTCCAGCTCCACCGATGTGGGCAGCGTGTTCGACTCACCTCAAGGTCCTAGCAGCCCCTTCCACTCCAGTAAGCCCTGTCCACGCACATATAATTAACTCCACCCCCTTCTGTTATTCATGACATGAGAAGCTTGGGTCAGTACCGAAACCTGGTTCCTCTATGATGGATATGTACCAGACAGCAGTGCAGAGTTCAGTGCCCTCAGAAAACCCAAGCATCGATGTTATTCATGTGTAATATGACCTCTGACCTGACCAGACTAACCAGTACTAACCTCCACCTGTCTGTACGTCTGGATTCTACAGCATCATTAGACAATAAACAAACAAACAGTCAGTCCTTATGTTTGTTTGTTTGTTCCGGGGCCTGTATCATGAAGCCAAATTAAAGGGATATCGAGGTAACTTCTGGTTCAGCCCAGGATTTTTGGTATCACAAAGGTGGTTTACTTCTTACTGGGGTAAATTTCCATGGTAACTTACCCTTTGATCTGCTATCTGGAACATAACATTGCCTACTGACCTCTACTGACCAATCATTTCTCTGGAAGAACCCACGGTGTGAGGATAGTGAAGGTGTCAGGGTGTCGCTGTGCGGATAGTGAGAGGGTCTGTGAGGATGGGCTGTCTAAACGCTGTGACTTCCCTTTCTGATATAGACTAATAATATAATCTGAAAACACAGTGGGATTAAAGCAATAAAGGGTTTGACTTGTTGATGATGTAATATTTGACATTGAGTCATTTTTATATTTGTTCCTTACTCACAGACTATTTAACAGGACCAGTGTTGAACGGACATAATAAGTCAAATGGCTCAAATTGTCACCATGAGAACATATTCATTTATCAGAATAAACAGTTGTAATTTATAGTATTTATAGTTATAGTCAGATACTCAATATTGATCAGGATATTAACTCACACATTCGCTTCTCTTTCCTTCCTGTGTTTATTTAGGCTGTTTTATATTTTAAAATTCCTCATATGTTTAAAATTACAGTTTGATAAATATGCAGCAAACTCTGCCCCTTTTAGGTGAATGTGCTCATAAATAGAGTCAGAAACACTGGGTTGACAGAATGAGTTGAAAACCACCTTTGTGATACCACTTAGTGAGACTGAATGTTTGGTTTTGTTGAGATGGGAAACAAAAACAGATCCTAGATCCTGGTTGAACCTGCTTCATGAGACAGGACCCTGATGTTGACCTGTCTCCTCTTCTCTGCAGCCTGCGACAGTATCTTTGCTGTGGTCGCTCTTCCTCACGGCCCACGTTAGTATGACCCTCCTGAACCTCTGTCACTTCCATCACACTCACCTGTCTGACACTGACTCACCCGTCTGTTGCATTCACTCACTGTCTCCATAGTAATAGTATGTATCCATCGAAACAACAACTGACAGATCATGTTATGTTCCACTGATGTTCCACCAGGTTCATTAATGTTCTCTAGGTTCCTTCAGTGTCGTCTTCATATTCTGTTAGTTCTGTTGATGTGCCATCAGGTTTTTTTAATGTTCTCACAGTGGTTTCACAGCGTTGTGTGTTCTCACATCGTTCTCTACAGTGTGAACAACATCAAGGCCCTTTGTTTTTATCAGAAGGAAGTAATACTTTGATGAAAACTCAAACCAGATGAACAGACAGTAAATGTCGACTAGATCATGTTTCATCTGTTGCTGACATTGAAAAGTGACTGAAGTTAATGTTGATTATTTTCAGTCTATTGTTTTTGATTTGTTTTGAAGTTTGAATGATTTTAATAGTCTTCACATTTACGACCTTTCCTCCTCCTCCTCCTCCTCTTCTTATTCTCCTCCTCCTCCTCCTCCTCCTCCTCCTCCTCCTCTTCTTCTTCTTCTTATCATCCTCCTCCTCCTCCTCTTCTTCTTCTTCTTATCATCCTCCT
>JAPQRN010000001.1:23679202-23697809 GCA_037367275.1 Coranthus polyacanthus
GGTTCCTTTAATCCCAATGGAATGTTCTAATCTGTGTAATAAAATGTTATGATCGATCGTATCGAATGCTGCACTTAAGAAGGAAGTATAGAATATTTAAGTATGTACAGTAACCCTGCGCAGTTTCTTTCTTTGGACTTTTTCCCACGTTACTGTTGTATGTTGTTGTCATGTTTTGTATTCCTTTTTCCACTTATGTATGAGTCACCTACATCATTGTTATATGTACTGTTTACCTAATTGTGCATTTGAATTTGATCAATAAAAAAAAAAAAGATATAGTTTATTTTGAAATCCTGACAGGAAATCTACCCTCCTTCCGCCACAGTCTGTCTTCCTAACAGACTGTGGACAGTTGCAGACAGTTAACGGCTAACAGTGCTGGACGAGCTGTGAGGATGTCCCGATACAGCCGGTATGGAGGAGGTAACGGATCAGTGTGCTCATGTGTTGGTGATGCGCTGACGGATCTGGTGTTAGCTCAGTTAACATTACCCTCAGATTAGAATTGAACTCATCCACATACACACACTCAAACTGGTGTCAAACAACCAAAAAAAACCCCACATTTTAACATCATTAAAATATGTAAATTTGACATGTTTATAAGACCATTCTGTTATCTGTTGAAACTCATAAATAATATAAAAGCTAACAGTAAGATTTATATAAATAAACTCATTATGTATCAGATAAATAATGAGTTTATTTGTATTTTGTTATGTGAGTGTAAAGTCTAAACTGAACACATTTACACTGAATTCATTTCACAGATTTTATATTTTCTTTAGTCATCTATTGTCAACTGTTCAGTTAGTAGTATAAGATTTCCCGAATTTAAAGTGTTCAAATTCAAGAAATAAAACACCATTAAATGATTAATGATCATCACCTCCCTTTTATTTGAACCTTTTTTAATTACATCAAACTGAAAAGTTAGTTAAATTGTATAATATTCCTAGATTTCAGTGTTGAGGTATTCATGATTTTACACAGACGTGTGCTGCTGCTGTGTGTATCATAGATGTATTATGTTCTGTTAGTGTCAGGTTTTTGTCAGGTTAGTGTCTTACTTTATGATTTTTGTAAAATGATCTTTTAAGTTGACAAACATTATATAATATTGATGGCATAAGCCAAACGGGATCAAACAATTTTCTCTGGCCATCGACTGCCATTCATATTTGATCTGAAACAATGTCCCATGGGGCTCAAGGGCGGGACTTCACCGATCTATACATCAGACTGGACAAATGGCCATGCCTCCTTTTGTGGGAAAACAGACGTTCCCATAGACCTTAATGTAAAAAATGGTACAAAACAAACCCATAAGAAAACGAACAGAACTAAATTACACTAAGATATCATGTAAACGTCATATATGTCAACTCTACATGGAATACGCTAGATACATGGAAGAAAATCAAATTTGATCCATCTCCTATCATGTTGTTCAGTCTCCCAGAATCCTGCTCTACAGACAGTAGCATGCTAGTTAGCGTTAGTTATCTAGATATAAAGGTAGATAATGCAGTCATTTATCCAGTCAGTTTAACCCTGAGCACCAACCCATAATAAACTACAATGAACCTGGATCCACAATAATCTTTTCTATATATAATGAGACAGGAGGTGATGAATTTATACAATTAACAGCTAAAGCAGATGAACAAAAGCTGTCACTGTCCTGATGATAGAATATATGACAAATATCTGTTAATAACATTAGACAACATGTAGCTATTAATAACAAGTATATGAAGGAACATTTAAAGCCATTAACATGCAGTGGAAACATTATATACATATACAACAACTATTCAGCATCTTTAAACCAGTGTTTACACTGTTTCTTCATAAGCTGGAGACACTTAACGAGATGAAACTTTAAGACGAGACAACACATTTCTAGACTGTTAACGACTGGAGCAGATTTAATATCACGTTTGTTCTCCATGTCTGGACATTGTCTGTGGTGTCCCCCAGGGGTCAGTGTTGGGCCCTAAATTGTTTATTTTATAAATAAATGAAGTATATAAGGTGTCTCACGTATTGAAACTGGTTTTGTTTGCTGACGATACGAATAGTTTCTGTTCGGAGGAGAAGTTAAAAGAATTAATGGATGAAGTTACTGAATAAATGAGCAAATTAAAAATATGGTTTGACAGAAACAAATTAACGCTAATTTAATGAAAATTAAGATAATGTTATTTGGGAACTAGTGAATAAACATACCAATACAAATAAAAATAGATCAGGTAGAAATTGAAAGGGTTCATGAAAATAACTTTCTTGGGGTAATAATATCCTGGTAATAATATGCTTGTATCTGGGATCTCGTTCTTTTGGTCATGACCCAAAGCTCATGACCATAGGTGAGAGTAGGAACGTAGATTGACCGGTAAATCGAGAGCCTCACCTTCCGGCTTAGCTCCCTCTTCACCACGACAGACCGATACAGCGACCGCATGACTGCAGACGCTGCACCGATCCGCCTGTCAATCTCCCATTCCGTCCTCCCCTCACTCGTGAACAAGACCCTGAGATACTTAAACTCCTCCACTTGAGGCAGGACCTCCCCACCAACCCGGAGAGGGCAAACCCTTTTCCGGTGGAGAAGGGAGGAGAGGCGCCGGACGGTTTGCCAGAATTTCTTCGGGGCCAACTGATAGTCCGCCTCCATGGCCTCCCCGAACTCCTCCCAGACCCGAGTTTTTGCCTCCGCAACAGCCCGGGCCGCAGCAAGCTTGGCCTGCCGGTACCCGTCAGCTGCCTCGGGAGTCCCAAGAGCCAACAATGCTCGATAGGACTCCTTCTTCAGCTTGACGGTGTCCCTTACTTCCAGTATCCACCACCGGGTTCGGGGGTTGCCACCACAACAGGCACCAGAGACCCTGCGACCGCAGCTCTGCATGGCAGCTTCAACAATGGAGGTGGAGAACATGGTCCACTCGGACTCAATGTCTCCAGCCTCCCCTGGGATCTGAGAGGAGCTCTCCCAGAGGTGGTAGTTGAAGGCCGCGCTGACAGAAGGCTCCGCCAGACATTCCCAACAGACCCTCACGACACGTTTGGGCCTGCCCATTCTGTCTGGCTTTCTCCCTTGCCAGCGCACCCAACTCACCACCAAGTGGTGATCAGTTGACAGCTCTGCCCCTCTCTTCACGCGAGTGTCCAAGACACGTGGTCGGAGATCAGATGACACGACTACAAAGTCTGTCATCGACCTCCGGCCCAGGGTGTCCCATAGGCCGAGACAACAGTGAGAGACCTGTCCCCAACCCGGAGGTGCAGGGACGCAACCCTCTCGTCGACTGCCACCCGGGGTAAACTCCAACACATGGCGGCTGATGTTAGGGGCTGTAAGAAAAGCCACACCAGCCCGCCGCCTCTCTCCGTGGGCAACTCCAGAAAAGGGTTCCTGCTGGGTTCCAGAGCCCAAGCTGTGTGTGGAGGTGAGCCCGACTATATCTAGATGGTACCTCTCGACCTCCCGCACAAGCTCAGGCTCCTTCCCCCCCAGTGAGGTGACGTTCCACGTCCCAAGAGCCAAAGTCTGTGCCCAGGGATCAGGTCGCTGAGGCCCCCGCTGTCGACTGCCACCCGATCCACATCGCACCCAGCCCCTATGGATCCCTCTGCAGGTGGTGGGCCTACAGGAGGGTGAGCCCACGTCGCCGGTTCGGGCTGAGCTCAGCCGGGCCCCGTGGGCGAAGGCCCGGCTACCAGGTGCTCACTTGTGAGCCCCAACCCCGGGCCTGGCTCCAGGGTGGGGCCCCGGCTGCGCCCTGCCGGGCAACGTCTCAATCCTTGCTCTATTCATATCCTCATATCCACAACATAGCTCCCAGGATCATTTGGGCACTCAAACTACCCCACCACGATAAGGTAGCAGTTCAAGGGGGAGACATACATATCAAACATATACAAACCAAATGATCAAGAATCAAAATCACATCCTATATAATTCCATAGTCTTACCATACTTCAGTTACTGTGCAGACATCTGGGGCAATAACTACACAAGTTCAATAAAACCACTAACTATTCTTCAAAAGAGAGCAATAAGAATTATACATAATGTAAATGATCTAGAAAACACTCATGTACTATTCTTGAAGTCAAAATGACTGAAACTAACAGATATAGTCAAATACCAAACAGCACAAATCATGTACATCATGTCCAAAAATAAACTTTTACCAGTAAATATTCAAAAACTGTTCAGGGACCAAGAGGGAGGGTATCGACTTAACAAAATCTGTAACCGCTTAATCCTCTGGAGGGTCACGGGGGGCTGGAGCCGATCCTAGCTGACATCGGCTGACACATACACCCTGGACATGTCGCTGACATATAGGGGATGACCAACCATTCACTCTCACATTTACACCTACGGGCAATTTAGAGTGACCAATTAATTGTTTAAGATGCATGTTTTTGGACTGTGGGAGGAAGCTGGAGTACCCGGAGAGAACCCACGCAGACACGAGGAGAACATGCAAACTCCACACAGAGGTCCCAGCCGGCTGGTGTTGGGTTCAAACCCAGGACCTCCTTGCTGTGAGGCGACAGTGCTAACTACTACACCACCGTGCCGCCCGTTATTATTTCTTTCTTTTCACCTTTAAACCCTGGTGAGTTTACAGCCAGTGATCAATATGTTGTCCCAGCAGAACCAGGTCTTTCTCCCCTCGGCCCTTGAATTGATATTCATTGATTATCAGTATTGATTATGGATGTGGTCTCTGCAGGTCCAGGTCCAGGTTTGCTTCTCCCAGGAGGTCCAGGTGAGACTGATGATGTCGTTACTGTCATGATCTTATGATCACAGGTGTCATGGTAACAGGCTTTCTGTTCTCCTCTGGTCCAGGTCTAGGTTCAGGTCTGGGTCTCGAGGTCGGAGCAGGTGGGTGGTTGTGGACTGTGACTGATAATAACTGAATATCAGTAATGAAGGAATATTATATATGTCTGTCCTCAGGTCCAGATCAATGGGTTGGTCCTGATCTGCTGCCAGAAGGTGAGTGTGCAGGTCAAAGGTCAGATGGTGCTGATTGGAAATATGTTCTGCACTGTTAACATGTGTTAAGTGTCCAAATGTTCGAGCTTCTTTTCAGCTCAGTGGTTTATCCAACACTGAGCTCCTACTGATTGTTGAGATGAGTATATGAGTCAGATTTACGAACACTTTGCACCAGAGGAAACTCTCTGTTATCATTAAAAAACTACTGTGGAGATTTACTAAATACATATGTATTTGTAGTATCTGTCTTTCTCTCTGTTGTTTTCACAGTCGTTCAATGTCTCCTCTTCGCAGTTACACTTCACACAGATACGACTGACCGTCAGTTGATTGTTTGTTAGTTTGTTTGTTGATGTGCTGTAAGTTTTGTATGATGATTTTTCTCTTGTAGCTCTGTAAGAACGTGATCCTCATTATTGACTGATTGTTGGGATTGTCAAGCAGCTGTAGAAGTGCAGTTCACTGTGTCTCCAGCAGGATGCACTCTGTGTTTCTTGATGTACTGCACTGATCATCAGAGATCACTAACGATTTGTTCCAGAAACATCAGACCTGTGATTTAAACAGAGATATTTTACACACCTTTTTTATTGACGTGTTTTATCACATCCTGCATGTTAATCATCTATAAACCAGAAGATGGAAAAACCTCTAAATATTCTTTAATTCTGTCACAGATGAGGTTAAACTGCCTCTAATCACATTGAAATCAGGCCAATCACCCCCCTGTGGGTCACAACCCAGTGTTTGGGAACAGGTTTAGACAGCCAGCATCTGTCACGTGATTGGACAAAATCCTCAATAAGCCCCTCCCTCTCCCCTGAAATCCCTGCAGAGTCCAGCAGCAACTCAGACTTTAAATCTGCAGCTGAAGCTCACAAACACAAGAAAAAAATGGCTGATTCAACTTCCAACTCGACGTCTGACTCTTCATCATCCAATAACTCTTCCTCTTCACTCAGAGACCTCACACACTCAGGTAACACAGCTGATCAATACCACTGATCAACAGATTCATTTTATTTAACGGTGTGAAACTGGTTTTACTCATTTAAAACTTGAAAAGTAAACTTCATCAGTACTTTTTGATTTATTAAAATATAAAACTAAAAACTAAACGTAAAAAAATAGTTTTGTCTGAAACATTTCTTTGTTTGCTGTATTATTTTTTAAACATTTTTTTATGTTTATTTGTTGTATTTCTTTTGTACTTGCCACATTTTTCCATAGTTTTTTTTTAAAGATTTGTGACTTTTTAAACTCCAAGACATAGTTTTATTTAGATGACTAGATTTAGATTTTGTCAGATAGCTGAGTGTTTCTTTAGTTTCAGTGTTTGAGTTTTTCAGGTTTTATGACAAAAACCTTGATTTACAAAACCATTGTTTATTAACGCTTTATATTGTGTAAAGTAATTTTATTTATTGTTGTTCACCATGAACCATTAACATAGGAGGAAAAATCAAAACCAAGTTGCTTTGACCTGTTTTTGAAAATTGTCATTTTTAGTTCAGTTTAAATTCTTTTTTCAGATAGTTTTAGTTTTAACCTTAGTTTTTGTTACCTATAATTACTATGATTATTAATTAATTAATTATTTCATTCATTTTTATTAATAGTAAAAAAAAATAATAATATGATGTTGCTGGGATACTTTTTTGATTAGTTAGTGTAAATGAAGACTCAAAGAGTTTGAGCTCAGACCAGCTGATATTCAGGAACCTGCTGGTTAAACTGGTTCGACTGGTCATTAACTAACAAATAAAGCTGCTTTGTGCTGCAGCGTTAGCCAACAGTCACCTGACAGTGGCTGTGATTATGAAAGCACTGTTTTTCTGTCAAAGCTCCTTAAAGCTGGAGAAGAACAGGTTTATACCACATACACGTGACAGGACCAATATCAATAATGAGCCAACCTGTCAATCGATCGATCAATAAGAAAACCCAGTTTGAGACAACCTGAGTTTCACAAACATATTCAATTGTTTTTTTATGAGAGGAATTCATTCAGTCATTCTGCTGCAGGACTGTGACCTTAATCTGATCCACATGACGAAAGATCTGAACCCAACTCAAACTGACACGACCCCAACATACATGTACAAAACATATTACAGGGGATCTGAACCCAGCTCAAACCAACACAATTTCAAATTTGTGTTAAATTCAAACTCATACAACCCCAACACACACACATGCTCTCCATACGTTTGTCACATGTTTTCTGTATGTTTTCTATATGTTCTCCACATGTTCTCCATGTTCTCTGTATGTTCTCCACAATATTCAATACGTCTTCTATTTATTTTCTTCAAATTCTCTGCATTCTCCGCATATTCTCTATGTGTTCTCTGCATGTTCTCTGTACATATGTGCTCCATGTGTTCTCCGTATGTTCTCTGTATGCTCTCTACATGTTCTTCATGTTATTCATGTGTTCTCAGTATGTTCTCCACATTTTCTGCAGCGCTGCAGCTCATTCACTGGAAAGAACCGAAAAAGTCGGCGTTCACCTTTGGTTTATCTCTGCTGGTGCTCATCTCTGTGGCAACACTGTCTGTCATCAGTGTGGTGTCCTATCTGCTGCTCACCTGCCTCTGCATCACCATCACCTTCAGGTGGGGGTGGGGTCACCTGTTCATCTGACCTGTAGTATCAACAGCCAATGAGAACAGGTTCTGCTGTTCTACAAAATAACTGACACCAGATGCATGACACTGTATTTCTGACTGCAGGGTTTATAAATCTGTGATCCAGGCTGTCCAGAAGTCTAATGAAGGACATCCATTCAAGTAAGATAACAAACACACAACAAACACAAACACTGGACAACACAGTCAAACCTATAGGACGATACATTACAGTACAATACATTCTGGATTAACTGGCATCACTTCTGGACACATTAATACTCTTAATATACAAATGTGCAGGTCAAAGAAATAAACTAAACAATACTGTTAAGTGTAAATTACAACATACTGTTGGATCTACAGTGTACATGTTATGTTCCGCTTCTCTGTTGGACAGTGATTTTCTGTCATGGTTCTCAGGTCTCTGTTGGACAGTGATGTTCTGTCCAGGTTCTCAGTCTCTGTTGGACAGTAATGTTCTGTCACGGTTCTCTGGTCTCTGTTGGACAGTGATGTTCTGTCCTGGTTCTCAGGTCTCTGTTGGATAGTGATGTTCTGTCCAGGTTCTCAGGTCTCTGTTGGACAGTGATGTTCTGTCCAGGTTCTCAGTCTCTGTTGGACAGTGATGTTCTGTCATGGTTCTCCGGTCTGTGTTGGATAGTGATGTTCTGTCCAGGTTCTCAGGTCTCTGTTGCACAGTAATGTTCTGTTCTGGTTGTCAGGTCTCTGTAACATTCTGTCCTGGTTCTCAGGTCTCTATTGGACAGTGATGCTCTGTTCTGGTTCTCAGGTCTCTGTTGGATAGTGATGTTCTGTCATGGTTCTCAGGTCTCTGTTGGATAGTGATGTTCTGCCATGGTTCTCAGGTCTTTGCTGGATCGGGACATCTCCCTGTCTTCAGAATCGGTCCGGCAGATCGCAGATCAGGCTCTGATCCATCTGAACTGGTTCAGCTGTCAGACTAGGAGGCTGCTGCTCGTCGAGGATCTGGTTGACTCTCTGAAGGTCTGACAGAAGACATGAAGACATGCTTTTTCTCATAATTTATTTTTCTGTTCATTTTTTTATTTGTTTGTCTGCGTCTCTGTCTGTTTGCTTCTTTGTCTCTCTGTTCATTTGTTTGTTTGTTGCTTCAGTTGGCAGCAGTCATGTGGGTGATGACATATGTTGGAGCTGTCTTTAATGGACTCACCATCCTCATCCTTGGTACTGGGTTACTCTCTGATCTACATCCTGTTTGTCTCTGCTGCATTGAACTAATGCTCATTGTTTGTTTTTCCTTCCACAGCTGACATCATCTTCTTCACCACTCCCCTCATCTATCAGAGGAAAAAGGTGAGTGCAATGTGAAGTAATGTGACCACTCATCCCTGACAGGCACAAAAAACAAACCTCCTCTTCTAATGTCATGTTGTTGTGTGAGTGCTGATCAATACGTATCAATAACCTGCTGCTGTGTGTTTGTCCAGACGCAGATTAATCAGTACTTGGAGCTGGTTCAGTCCAAAATGGAGGAGATGCTGCTGAGGTGAGTTCACACAACCAGACCTGGCTCTGTATCAGAATCAGGTCCAACAGCCCCAGGATCTCAGACCTGATACCTGATCTGGTGTCAGGAAGGCAGTTCACCTCATTAATTTTTTATTTTATATTTATACAAAGTCAAAAACTATTTTTGTTCCATGCTTTAAAGCTCAAACTAAGAGGTCTATTAATCTACTTTCCCTCATGCAAAAATAAATGTTACACAAAACATTGTAACATGAAATGCTCCCATTTATTTCAAAAGGAACACAAAACGTTATCCACAAAGGCCAATATAATCCACAATATAATCAGAGAACTGTGAGATCCACTCTACTGTCACTGACAATGAATTACTGAAGAGACATGCACAGTATGTATCCCTACATGTATGACATAAATATAACCAGGAGTGTGCACAGACAGCAATGAAACATAATATATTAAATACTTTATATTTTAAGTATGAGCAATATCTTCCTAAGCTTTTAGATGCACCCATGGTGCATCTCTATAGGAAGGTGTGTCCGTTGGTTAGTCTCCATTACTTTTAAAACACTGGTATTTCAGGAATGATTTGACAGAACAAGAGTACCCGATACAAAATTAATGGAATGTGCACAGATTTATGTCAGTATGTTATTCATGTTTCAATGTATGTGTCATGTGCTACAGTGTATGTACAGTTTACGGATAATAATTTCCCTTTGGAACAATAAAGTCTAAGATCTTAACGTGTTTTGGTTCAGGTTTATGATGCTAATTGTGTTATTTTGTTGTGTTTTTACAGGTTACAGGACAGGTTACCTGGAGCCGTTAAAAAGATCAAACCTGAGTGACCAGATGACCTTTAACCGCCTTGTGTGGCCCCACCCCCCTCCTCTGACTGGTCTCCTGGTAGATTAGGTGATCTGTTCTGAGATGCTGTTTATAAAATACTGATTTTAATTAAAACATCACATCAGCTCATCAGTTACAATCACTTTGTGCTTATTACAGGTTACTGTTTTTTTCTACACATCTGTCTCTCACATAAACCAGTCTGTTTGTTCTTTATATTGTTACATGTTACTTGTTCTGTTCAAGATATAAAGCAGGATATAAATCAATGACAATAAGGTGTCATCAATTTCACTGTTTATTGAGACGAACATAAATACAATACATACTGTAAATACTGAAAACTGGAAAACTGAAGTTGTGCTGTTCAGAAGGAAATGAGACATGTTTAACAGATTATTTATGCTGATGGTCTGTTAGCTTGTTCATCAGCCACATGGGGGCAACAAACACACTGATGACTGTCAGAGAGAAAACAAAATTTCTAACCTGAAAACAGAAACCTACAGCACCATGAAAGAAACAAAATATAAAAGACAAACAATCAAACCTGAAGTACCACAGAAATAAACACCAGAAATGCCACAAACAGACCAACTATATGAGAAAAAGATTCATCTATAAAAACAGAATTTTATTTGAAAACAAAGCCCCATCAGATCATTTATTTCTAATCTGTTTACAAACTGCGATGTCACTTCCTGTCTTGTGGCTTTGTCCATCTGGACATGCTCAGTAGCGGGTGCTGAAGCCATGGATCTCCAGTTTCTTGATGTCTCGCTGGTTGGAGAAAACGGCACGGTCGATTCGAGAACTCGGACTGCCGACATTCTGCAGCCAGTGTTTCCTGAAGCCACAGAAGAAGAAGAAACAGATGAACACATCAGATGACCACTTGTGATAAACTGTTTTTTCTGATCGGATGATGAGGACTCACATCTCGTTGACTTTGTCCGGTGGTCCCTGTACCTGACCAATCACAGTGCCCGTCCTGGTGTTCTTCACCCAGCCGCTCAGTCCCAGGCTCTGCCCATGATCCTCTGTGTACTGACAAGTAAAGTGGTGAACAAGTAAATGATGTACAAGACCAAAGAACACAAAAACAATGTAAAAGATGCGACAAGACAAAAACAACAACAAAGAATGGAAACAAGATGAAAAGGACGTGACAGGATGAAAACAACGTAAAAATTAGAATCAGATATTTGTTTTTCTTTCATCTTTTTATCTTAAAAATGTGGGTTATTGTCAATTACACAGAGATGTGTAAACTTCATATTCATGTGGTGGTAACCTACATTTCATAATTTACATTTCTTCTGATATTATGTGCAACGGACTATTTGCAGTTGAAAACTTAGAATTCATAGTAGCAATAATTCATAATGTTTTGATGCAATTCATGTTTACTTTTAACATTTATTGACCTGGATATTTGATTTCAGTTGACCTCTGTCCCATGAGAAGGTCAGAGTCAGAGATGGAGAGAAACAGGAAGACACAAAATGGCACCGTGCAGAGTCTACATGTGTTACTATGAGCATGCTACTGTAATGCAATACGTGAGACACGTTATGCTGTGTTTGGGTTATTTTATTCTTATGTTGGACTCTGAGCTGTTACTGCTTAGTACACTCTGACATGTGTGAGTTTGAGACAGTTTACTGCAGACGAAGAGTGTTGTACTGTGATCAGAGCAAGTGGAGCCAGGCTAAGCTAACTGTTGCTATAGTCAGAGAAAAGTCAGCTTTTTCTTCTGCTACGGACAAAAGTAATAATAATAAAAATAATAATACATTTTATTTGTATAGCGCTTTTCATAATACTCAAAGACACTTTACATAAAAGCAAAATATAAAAAAATTAAAATTTTACTAATAACAGTAATGTGCAATACACAGCAAATAATACAAACTAGTGGAAACAGTGCCACATGTAAACACACAAACATCATACATCTGCAAACTAATAAGACTAAGTCCCAGTGGATGTTGGAGACATCCCAGTTTATGGATCATCAAGTTATGGACATTAGTGAAACTGTTATGCTCATTTTACCACATTCTGTTGGTCTATGTTCTGCTTTATCATCTTTACTGTTCAGTTTATCATGTTATGTGTTATTTAAATGTATGTGGGATTGATTAAGCCTTGACACCATGAGTGAATTCTCTGTGGTGCTATATTAATTACTACATTTATTAGGAGAAAGTTACTTTCCACTGCAATGTTAGTGATTACTATGAGACCCCCTGGTGAAGCTTTGAATATTCACTGTCGACTACTGGCAAAGCACTGGAGCACTAAAAAAGGCATTCAGGCCAGCCCCAGTGGCGTTATGACACTTGTCAGGACTGCGGCTTTCTTAAATCAAATGACTTTTCCTTTGTTTTCGTGGTATTGAGGAGAAGGTTTGCCCTTTTACACCAGTTTAAGAAATGGTCAGCAAGTGGCCCATACTCCTCCTGTTCTTCATACATAACCTCACTAATGCAATATTATATTATTATCTTTTTACTTAGAATGTCTATTGGGGAAGTGCATGAACATGTGTGTAATCTGATTATTTGTGTTAATCTGAGTCAAACTCACCATCCTGAAACAAACACCTGGAACAGAAACAATAAAACAGACAGTTAACACAAAGCAGAGCCATTACATTTGACAGCATGTTGACCTTTGACCTCTGACCTACCCTGTACGTTCCCAAAAATCTCAAAGTCAACAGAAGTCAGTTTTTCAGACATGACAACATTAAGAAGACAAAATAAAACCAGCCAAGCTGACAGAAACATGTCAGTCCACCTTAAATTTCACTCTGCACCCACTTGGTTATTTTTAGCTCTGCTATTTCAAACAGCAGGAGCTTCCTGTCATGGTTTTCAAAAATAAAAGCATTATTACTGTCCTGAACATTGGGAGGTAAAGAACAGACTGACAGTAATGCTTTAATTCTGAAGGCACACATTAGACCGTTAATACAAGATGTTTAAAGTCACTGCTAACTGTAAATCAGTACTTTTACTGCAGTACTGCGGTACCAGTCAGATGTACTTATACTTTACTTGTTTATTTCCAGTATTTCTTCTAACCCTAACCCTGACCCTAGCAGTCAGTAGCAGCTGGTGCTAAACAAGATTATGAGAATATTAGAGAATATGAACACATCAGTTATGATTTTGTGTCCAGAGCCAAGTGTCAGTCACTTGATAATGTGTGTTGACATGTCATACACACTCCATCACAAACCCATGACATATCCACTCATCTGTAGAGTAGTTGTTCTAAAGGAGCCTTACATTACCTACGCAGACAAGTAGTTGAGTGGTGACTTGTCTCATACTCTTTTAAACAATAGCCTCTGTGTAAAACACAGAGGTGGAGGCGACTAAATGGAGGTGTAACAGGAATAAATGGAGGATTGTGTCCAATCACACAAGGACAAGAAAATAAAAAAAACATTCTGATATGCTGCCAGTGAAAGTGGGAGTGGCCAGATCTTTACTCCTCCAACGCACAGCCTCAGGTCCAAAAGTTTCAGGGGCCACACACACGTGGCCAGGAAGTGAAAATATTCACACAGAAATTACTGTAAGTAAATACAGTTGAAAATACCGTCAATAAATGTTGAATTGAGTCATGTGAAATCCACTGCTGTACAGTTGCCATGGAGGGAAATTAACTATATATTATATACTGTATATATTACTAGATTATCTATTGTTTGTACCAGGCTGTAAACATGTTTAGTTCAGCTATAAAGTTGGACATTTTAACATGGGGATCTATGGTGCTTGACTCCCTTTTGGAGTTGTGTGTATGGAGCAGGCTGTGTTGCCCTTAAGGCAGTTAATTTACTTGGATTATTTTGTATACATTTTTAGTTGAAGTTAAAAGTTGAAGTTAATTGCCACCTTCTTTTTGGTTTAATGGATTTGTTTGATTAACATTTGTCAGTTTGTTTATGTGATGCCACTTCCTTTTCCTGCCACTTCCTATTTAAGTAGCTTCCTGTTCAATTACTTTCTCTTCTTCACCTCATGGTCAGAGAACAAAGGAAGGTTCAGCAGCAGGCTAGTGTACCCCTTTTTTTTAACATCTTAAGATGCAGAGCCTTTTCACCTTAAAATGTCCATCTGTTCCTGGGGACTGTTGCAGTGATTCTCAACATGGGCCAATAATTTCGGGCGGATTGCTTGAGCAAAACCAGATCTCCATCTTGAAGGTCTCTGTGGGGCACTATCCATTTCTGCCTATGTTTCAGGGTAGGAAAGTATTCATGGCTCCAGCACGTCTGAAAAACTGGTCTGCAAGAACCTGAACCTGTTTCCATTGCATTGTGTACAGATCTTTAATTGAGAAATCCCAGAGTGGCGGTGGAACTCCTGTTTTCTGTGTGAGAAGCATTGATGGGGAAAATATAAAGGGGTTCTCAGGGTCCACTGACACAGGAAGGAGTGGTCGTGCATTCATAATAGCCATGATCTCTGCCATTAGAGTACAAGCCACTTTGTGAGTTATGAGTGTTTTGCTGGAACAATATGGAATCCAAGATCATTCTGGCTATGCCAATCATATGTTCCCAAGGGCCCCCCATATGAGAGGCATGCGATGGGTTGAACTTCCAGCTGCATCCCTGCTCACTGAGGTGCTGCTGTACTATTTTGTCCATTCCAAGCTCCTTTGATGCTCCAATGAAGTTAGTGCCACAAGCTGATACAAGCTTCACAGGGCCTCTGAGTGCAAAGAAGCATCTAAGAGCGTTGCAACTTGATGAATCCACAGACTCAATTACCTCAATATGAACAGCTCGTGAAGACAAACAGCTGAACATAATGGCCCACCATTTGTTTTCTGCCTGTCCTTCTCTGTTGCATCTAGCTGTCACCAACCCTGAACACCTTACAGCTTGTCCTCCCTTTACGTACATGGGGCTTGATGTATGTCCAAATACATGTGATGTATGTCCAAATACATCACATGTAGATATGGCTGTCTCTAGGCAGGGTTCTTTTCTGCAGTTGGAAAACGAGAGTGCTTTAATTGACCTCCAACATAAATGAGATCATCCTCCAAGGTTGGAGTTTTCTCAAGGGGCTGCTCTTCGACAGTGCTTTGTTGGCTTGGAGGGCTGACTGTTCCTTTGAGCTGATTTCAGAACAACATTCCTTGCTTGCTCCATTTTTCTCTGGGATACATGGAAAGTTACACCTATGCCTTTGTATTTGCCACTTTGGTTGGAGTGCTTGTATGATCTTGCCATGTGAATGAGTAGAGCTACCCCTCTTATCATGGAGGCGAAAGTGGAGAAGCATTTGAAGCAGTCAGAGGTAAGTATTGAATCTTCCAGGTGGGCAGCACAAGTTTGTAATTGAGGCCGATTTCTAAATTCTTTTCAGGCTCAACCAACTGAAAGATCTCACTTATTTGTGGTTCCTCTGCTGGTAACACATACAAAAAAAGAAGGTCTGGGAAACCATTATGACTGTGGCATAAAACAATGCAGGTAAGGATCTTGAAATGTGATCTGCAGGGGTTTCTTCTGTGCGCAAAAAATGCCAATGTTTGGGCTGTGAAGACTGGCGAATACGTTGGACACACAAAATAGCTTTGACTTATAGAAAATATATCCAAGCCCAACTTTACTGTCCATGTAGAACTTTAATTCTTTTGTCATTGCACTCATATTTTTAGGGTTTCAGTAATCCTGTTTGACGTCACGTACATGTGTACTCTCTCTTCACCAAACTGGAGAAGTCCACCGTGTTTGCTCTGCTTGTCTCAGCCAAGATATGTGGAGAAAAGATTGCAGCAAATGGTTGTATTTCGAAGTTATACCAGGAAGAAGACATTTTTCCACGCAGAAAAATTCACAGTGGGACTGCTTAGGACGACTGTTGAGGGGAAACATGCTGTGGCATGAAGGGATTTTCCGACCCTGATCAGATATGTAGTGTAGAGTAAACTCTATCTGCTTATTTAGCACCATATTTTACTGTTGTGTTACATTATTTCATGCACCAGATGTATTTAGTGTTTTAGCAGTTAATGTATTTCATACATTTGGAAAGTGAATGTGAATTGAAGCACTTTTTCTCCTTTACTAAATGCAGACATTTTTTGAGTAATGGGTCTATTTTATTTATTTGTTAAGCAGTAGTGCATAGCTTACATTAAAAGTTTTCTGGTAAGTATAATTTTTATGACTTGAAAAATGGCAGGTTGTGACACAGATTTAATCGGTGTACCAGCATAAGATGCAATGGTTTGCATTGAGGCTTGACAATAATTTGATTCAGTAGCATTACTCCATGTGTTGTTCAGTTTTGTAAGGAGTGGTATCTATGTAATGTAGGTTTATACTCTCTATGGAAAATAGACCTGTTACAGTTACGGTTCAGTGTTCCTCATTTATGTTTGGTAACCCTCTAAGCAAGTGTTACTGAAAAAAACCCACATAAACTAAAGCTCCTGTTCTCTTTTGTTTTTCCTAAACCTGCAGGTGTGCTAATGGTCTTTTGTTTATAGTTGTAAGTGATTGTGTTGATGATAACTTTTTCAGGGGTGTGTGGCCTCATGCTGCCTTCATGGGTGGTGGGAATTGGTATTCCCACTACCCATGAAGGCACGACCCATGAAGGCAGGGGGAGACCAGCACTCATCAGGTCTTTTTCATTTCCCACAGGACAACTGACAAAGCAGTAATATGTGATTGTCACACTTATTTATTTAATCGCTTTATCTGGCCTCAGATCTCAAAGTGTCTAACAATGTGTCTCTGTTTTTTTTGTCTGGGTGATGTTACAGTTGTATTTTGTAATAGTGATACATGGAAGACTCATAAGGAGTGTCTGGGTGCTGTGTTCGACAGGTTGGTAGATGCAAAGTTGAGAGTCAACTTAGCCAAATCCGAATTTGCTAAAGCTGTAATAACGTATCTGGGCAAGGTCGTAGGTCAAGGTAATGTCTGTCCTGTGCAAGCTAAAGTTTCCTGTACCCGCATCCAGGAAGGAGCTGATGCGATTTTTGGGGTTAGTGGGGTACAGTGTTTGCTGTAATTCTTCCACTGTGGTTGCCCCTTTAACTGCATTATTGAGGAAAAACACTCCTTTTGTCTGGACTTCAACTTGTCAAGCTACTTTCTGTTGAGTGAAGAAACTGATCTGCTCTGCTCCAATTCTTTCAGCCCCTGATGTCAGAACGATTCAGGTGGATACGAGTGACATCTGCACTGGGGCTGTCCTTCTACAGGAAAGGGAAGGGGGAGTTGAACATCCTGTCTGCTTCTTTTGTAAGTTTCATCGTCACCAACTAAATTATTAAGTTATTGAATAAGAGCAGGAGCAGATGGATGGAGCGTTTTGGTAACCCCACCTCATAGGAGGAAAAAAAATATATATCATGGGATATGGAGAAAACATGTGCTTTAATTTCAAATGAAAATGAACGAATGCATTACAACAAGATATCTGTCTTTGAAGCCCCACAGTATTTAGCTATTTATTGAAAAGAGTCTTAAAACACTGAAAATTAAATGAATTAAATACAACTTTTTTATTACTAACAATTTCTATTTTAAAGCACTGAAAGTTCTGTTATCCTTCAGGATATCATCATCATCATCATCACTCTCCTCCTGGCTGTCTTTATTTCAAAAATGGTAAGAGATGCAGATGTACTTGTCCTGCTCCTTCTATTCAATTTGTGTCCCCAGTGCCAAAGTCCACAACGACCAGTGCAAGGACCGAACGGTGACAGCGCACCAGTCTGCGGAGCGTGTTATATTTGATCTGGTGCGCATTGTTTATTTTGAGAACGTGCATTCACCTGCGCACCACTTATGTGCGCTCCTTAACAGAAATGACATGTAACATATAAGGCTTATTGAACTAATTATTTTCAAATGCATTGTTTACATAACACAACAGGAGTTAGTTTTGTTGTGGCGATTCTCAGGATGGATCTGAGGTGTTGGTCTGTTAACTTGGATCTGTGGCTGGCTTTGTTGATGTTCATGACGCTGAACATCTGTTCACACGTAGGTCGAGCCGAACAACGGCAGCATCTTCTGCGCTGTCCTCCGGAGATTTGGAAATGCGGCTTCATTGAGTGAAGCATAAAAGTCATTCAGTTTTTCAGAGTTGAACTTCTCTTTTAAGACAGGGTCGGACTGAAGGTCGATCAGTTCGAGCTGCAGCTCCTCTGGAGCTGTTTCAAGGTCTTGTGACAGGGAACAGGCCACCAACTTAAGTGACTTGTCAATTTTTTCGAAATCAGAAAACCAACGGCAGAATTCTCTGTGCAGCGCATCCAGTCACTCACTGCATTTCTTCACTTTTGCGCTGGCCTCTGTAGTATATGATGTGTTTCAGGTTAATTAATTAGTTATGAATTATGTGAGAATAACATATCTATGAATTATACTGTTCATAGTCTATATTGTGCCGTGTGAACTTTTACCCCTGTGTGACTACATGAGTTTCCTATGTTTCTTTAGAGGCCCTTAAGTACAGGATGTTGGGGTACTGTGTAGATAAGGGGGCTCTCTTCCTTGGGAATATGTCATAGGGGCCCCAGTAGATGG
>JAPQRN010000001.1:23697909-23722556 GCA_037367275.1 Coranthus polyacanthus
CTTTTTATAATCAAGCAAGAAAGTGTCGGCAGAGATTCCTTCTTCATCTTCACATCATTGCTACACCATTAACAACACCTCTTTCAGCGTGGCTAGTGTGAGAAAATGAGTGAATGACTTATTCAAAATTTGCCTGGAGAATAAAGCCAGCTTGGATTTGAAGGGTTTCACGTTTGTGTACATGTTGTGCACAAACTGATCCTTCCCCTGTAGTTTCATGTTGAGCTCATTCATGTGTGAAAATATGTCCGCAGCAAACGCAAAGTCACAAAGCCAGCTGTTGTTGCTCAGCTCAGGAAATTTGTCAGCCTTCCCCAGTAACTCCAAAAATGCACCAATCTCCTCTTTGAGCTCCCACACTCATAGAAACACTTTGCCCAAACTTAACCAGAGGACACAGGAGTGATAAAGCAGGTTCTGGTGATCTGCATCAGTTTCCTCCAGGAACGTAATGAGCTGACGGTGCTTAAGTCCCCTTGCGCATATGAAGTTGACGAGTTTTACGACAGAATTCACAACATGATTCAGCTGTTATACCGATTTACATAGAGATTCCTGATGGATGATGCAGTGGAGAAAAATAACATCCTGGTCACGATTTTCATCTTTCACTTTATTCTGGATTCTCCTCAGCAGGCCAACGTTTTTCCCCATTAAATTCAGAGATCCATCTGTGGTGACGTTGATAAGTTTACTCCAAGGGAGCTTCATATTTTCGATGACAGCAGACACCCAGTCAAACAAGTCCTCTCCCTGTGTTTGTCCTTCCTGTGCGCAAATGTGCGCTGCACCTCAACAAAGTTAATGTATCTAGAATGCTCCATCTAGTGGGAAAACATCAGAATTGCAGGGAAACTAAAATATTAACATGGTTTATTCATTTAATTTCCTCAAGTTCGGCGAGCCGGATTAAAACATTTAACGAGCTGCATATGGCCCCCGGGCTGTAGATTGCCCATGCCTTGACTGTTTCCTGATATGTGACTGATGCATTTTTAACAGTCAAACACTGTAAATTTGGAGCAACAGGTAACAGGTCTCTGTTCTTGTCTTCAGAAGAGCCAGACATCGATGACCTACCACATAGCCTCCTGTCCATCAGTGCCAATTTGACAGATGCCATGTTATTCCACCCAGACAAGACTGAGGATGTACTTGAGGTTAACATAGTTATCGATTTCCCCACAGCATACTTTTTGCATTGATTTATGGCCTGCATTTAAGTTACCCAAAAGAGTTAGTCAAAACATTGGACTTTATCCAGAAAGTGTTGATAGGTCTGGAGGATGGGAAGTTGAGGCAGTGACCTTTTGGCAGTGGAGTAATTTAAGGTATGAACAAAGTGCTCCTTGAAGAGTTTACCTTTGCACTTGTACTTTGGTCACTTTTGGGGCGTACCACAGGAGTTTGTTTTTCAGCATCTTACATGTTTCGCAAGTACTAACTTGCTTAACTTAAAATTTGACTTGTATACATTGTATGCTGTCAGACAGTATGAGAGTTGCTAACCATGACATTTACACTGCAATAGCAGTATCTTTGGCAAATCAGTGACCATTTATGGCAGTATTGGATATTTTTGCATTGGTGTGTACAGTAATGGCCAGATTTTTTTCTAGATGTTTCTGTGGGATATTGAACAATTACAAGCATTTTATAAGTTTCAAAGACCTTCGTTGGCAAATAAATCACATTTATACAAAGAGTTTGGCCACTGCCAAAATGTTTGGCCATGAAAGTAAACTGCCAAGTCAGTAATTGAAAATGTGAAGACTGTTATGATATATAAATATATCAATAATGAAAAGTTTTGCATAATGTGACAGGATTTAATCTATGTCCATGGATTGCATGTCCACTTCTAGCAGTAACAGTTGTATTTGCTTGTTATCTATACTTGATTTTTATTTGTATTATGAACTCAAAATACCAAGAAAAAATGACTTGATCACAAATGTTTTTTAAACTTATAAAATAAAGGTAGCAGTGGCGTGCACAGACATTTTGGGGGGCAGGTGTTCAGTGGAAAAAAAGGGCACCTTGTGCGGCATGTATAACCACTGGCTGCCTTAATATTACAGTGTGAGATTTGAAAAAGTAAAAGTCAAGAGTCAATGCATTACAACACTAAGATCACCCCACCAGACTGTAAATGCCATGACCTAAGTTCAATTCCCTACGTTCTGAAAACACATTTTAATAAAGGTATTTAAGTTATAATTGTCAAAGTTTTAATGATAGCCTATCAATGTAAATACAAAATTACTGCAAGTGTTGTAACATAGAAGTAACTCACAGTTAGTACAAAAAATATGTATTTTGCTAATACAGCCTATTTCCTGATTTAGTTCCATCAAATCACTTTGTGTTGACAAAATAAATCAGGAACAGCTTTTTAAGATTTAGAGGAAAAGGCCCTAAACAGTTAACATGACTCTGACGACTCTGACCTTTCTTCTTCATGATCATGATCTGTCTCCTCGTCCTCCTTACATGTTTTAATCCAGGAGAGCAGAGAGCTGCTTCCCTGCGTATGGGTAGCGTAATTAGCCTTTAGCGCTGCATGAGACAGGCTATTTGACAACAGAGACAAATAAATGCACCGTGTGTCCATGTGTAGCTTCGCAACTGAGGCTTATGAACAACACACTTAATTAATTTCTGTGTTACCTGGTTTGTCGATACAGTCAGAGCGGAGATGCTGCGTTCATGTTACGAGATGGGGTGGCGCGTGTGTGTGTTTAAAGTTTATATTAAAAAAAAAAAAAGTTGAGACATGGAGGGCACCTGCTTGATACTGAGGGCAAGGGGCAGGTGCTCTAGCACCACCTGGTGTCTATCTGTGCACGCCACTGAAAGTTAGTGTAATTTAAAATTACCTAGTAAAGGCTACTTAATAAACAACATTTATTTAACTTGAAAATGTAATTAGACTTACATAAAACTTTCGATGTAATCAGTTTCAGAAACTTTTTTTTTTGAATTGTATTGTTATTGGGTTTTACAGTGCAAGGCGCATACGCACAAACGCATGTACATCAGTTGAAAACAATAACAGTTGCCTTCAACATAAAAGCATCGCAGCTGTATTGCATGCATAATGTACATTTCCATTTGAGAACGGATTTCCCATTGAACTCACACACGCCGGACCGGCCCACGGGCCGAATGTGGCCCAGGCCTGCTGTGTGGTGTTTCAGGTTGTTTTAAACGATTTTTCAAGTGGCCCTTGATGCCCCCTGGTGGTGGAGTAGTAATACTGCTGTTTCTAAAGTACGTTAGATAATCCCTAAAGTATTAAGTGTTTCAGGTTGTGTTTTGTTTTTTTCAGGTTGAAAAAAAGCCCTCTGGCAGTGGACTAGTTGGGCTATAGTAGGTGTTCCATAAATTGACATTTTGGACACTTTCTTCACATTCATGGTTCCGTCACATGATTAATTGACCTTTTTAATTTTAACTGATGAAAAGCATGAATTCATGTTACAGTTTCATGTACAAATGTATCTACATTCCTGATGAACAGGATGAATGGATGCCGAGATGTCTGATTTTTATTCCTAAACCTAAATGACACCATGTTTCCTGCTTTAATGACCTTCCTCTGCCTCTGTAACCCTTCAGAAATCTGTGATGAAAATCATATCATCATGTCCTAATGTTTTTCTGCCTTTCCTTTAATGAACATAAATTTGAAGCTACAGGCTGCTTCTTACAGGACAGAAGAATAGATTAACAGAAACACAGGATGTGATGTGACTCTGGCCATCACCTGCACACCAGTCCACCTCCACTGCAGTAACAATTACAACATGCAAAGTACAAAATCACATTATCACACTGTACACACACATATATCTATATTACCCATCTGACATCAGTACCTTTAAACAGAGAGAACATGTGAGTGAGGATAAAGTCAAAGCCTGATTTTATACATTCAAAATACATATATCCTACCCTAACCCTGAGGAAATGGTAAGTCAGATGTGCATCACCACTATTACGTACATGTCTATCTGAGGGCTAAATCTGTTTTACATTTGATCGGAAACCAGACTGCACTCAGGGCTGATAGGAAATTTTTGTTACCAGGCTGCCTGGCTGCAGGTTCATCAACATCTGAACTCTATTATTCAGATTCCATTTCACATCAAATTAGATACACAACAAATTTACATCAGCAGCTTTCAGACATTTTAAAACTGTTTCATTGACAGCGGTATAAAACCCATATATCTGAAAACAACTCACCTGTCTGATGCCCACCTATAGGAACATGGTATGGAGTCAGTTTCAAGATAGTTTTTACTTCCAAACCATCTTGAGGAAAGCAGAGAAAAACCAGCTAATAAATATTATGTACAGTGTCAGCTGATTGATCAGACCATCAATCAGGCTGATGTGTTTAAAAAACAAAGCAGTGATATTAAAATGTCCTTTGACTTATTTTTCATTGTAGACAGTATGAACGCAACATATTTCAACTTCATTTAATTTGTAAATATACATCCAATCTGCACATTCAGGCTGAAATACATTCAAGAAAAAAATTGAAACAGGTGCAATTTATGACAATGAATTAAAATAATGAAATGGCACAGTGGGGCAGTGGTTAGCACTCCCGCCTCACAACAAGGAGGTCTTGGGTTTGAACCCAATGCTGGCCGGCTGGGGCCTCTCTGTGTGGAGTTCGCATATTCTCCCCGTGTCTGCGTGGGTTCTCTCCGGGTACTCCGGCTTCCTCCCACAGTCCAAAAACATGCACATGCATAACAGGTTAGCAGGTTAATTGGTCACTCTAAATTGCCCATAGGTGTAAATGTGAGAGTGAATGTTTGTTCGTTCCCTATATGTCAGCATGATGACCTGGAGACATGTTCAGGGTGAACCCTGCCTTTCCCTAATGTCAGCTGGAATAGGCTCCAGCCCCGCACGACCCTCCAGAGGATTAAGCGGTTACAGAAAATGAATGAAATAAAAGTGTGGATTAAGAACCGCCTGGACCGGATAAAACCACATTGGTCAGGACCAAGAACTGCTGTTCATCTAGACCAATAGAACCATATGGGTCAGGATCAAGAACCGTCTCCACAATACAGAGTCACAGACACTAATGTCAGTTCAAACTTAATTGAGTCTAAATGAAGCCTTATGTGAACTGTGTCCAGAAGCATTGTGGAGTTCTCTGGACTCTGAGGATCTGGAATGGACCATCACTCAGTGGAAATGAGAAGGACCATCCCGACCGTTACCAGCAACAAATCCAGAAGCCAGGGTCTGTCATGGTCTGGGGTCAAGGGTCATTAATGATGAAAAGTCCATTGAGATTCTGGATCAACACATGCTGCTTCAAGATGACAACTTTTCCAGGGACGTCCATGAATATTTCAACTAGACAATCTAAAACTACAATGAGCCACATTACAAAAACCTGGATGAGGAAGAAGAGTGTGTAGGTGTTGGACTAGTATGGATGTATACAGCACATTAATGACTGACACTTGTTGAGAATTCTGCTGTTGTTAACAGTTGCTAAGGGATCTGAGGTTAGCCAATCAGAACGTTTGCTGATGAAAAGTGGGTGGTGGCATTTGCCTCCCAGTATAATATAAGCCATTTGTGACAGAGACACAGAGAAGCATCATAAAAGTGAGGAAAACAAATCTATACTCTTATTTATGTCAACACCATTACAGAAGTCTTTAATATACACATACACATATAATTAGAACTTTAAAATGTTAAGATATGGGACCTTGTTTACATGAAGAATAAGACAAAATGAACCTGAAACACTTCATCACGTGGTGTCTTCAGTCCACGAATGAAAACATTACAAAGTGGTAAATGTGTCACATTTTACAGAATGTGTCACAAGAATCAAAATTGAAGTGCTTATTTTGAAAATAATAATAATAATAATAATAATAATAACAATTTCATTAAATGAAACATCAAATAACGTTCTGTTATATTGTTTTCAGTGTAAAACAGGTCAAAGATAATTTGGTAATCACTACTTTTAATTTTAATTCCACACACTCGGGTGTTTTTCTGATGTGTGGTTGTATCTGTATAACATGATATAAGCCTCCTGTGTGTCTGTGTATAAAACCAGCGTTCAGATCACAGTCTGACAGTCTCATCCACAACCAGCTGTCTCTCCTTCTACTTCTTCATCATAGTAAGTGTTGTTCTTTTTGAAGAGTGAAAGTTAATATTTGTGAAATTTTATTTTTGTACTTTGGGGTGTAATTGGCGTCTTTGTGATAATGTTCTATGGTTTAATTTATTTTTCACTTCTCTATTACTTAGCTGAATTATTCTTATGTTGTTGTGATTTTCATATGATTCATATGGTTTTCACTCTTTTAGTTTTATCTGAGTGATGAATAATTTTGACATGAAAAATTTTAGCACACGATTTCATATTTTGCCAAAACATTTTTGAGCATTTTGTGATTGTCTTTTCCATATTTTAATGTCACATTCAGCCCTTTGTTATTGTCTAGTTCTGTTTTTATTCATTTAACTCTTTTGAACATGAAATGATACTTTGTACCTTTTTTATTCACTAAAACTTGAGTGATATTCTTTTGAGATTTGACAGGGCTAATTTTTATTGATAAATTACTGGACTTTTATACTCAATAACATAAGACAAGTTTGTGCTTTTGGGTTCATGTTCTGTTAATGTCTTACAGGAAACCATGTTTTGCTATAGATCTTTAGTTTTTCTCTTAAGAAGAAAATATTCTACTGATCTAAGTATTAAATATGTTCTTTTATTTACATCGTGACATTACTCTGCAGTTTCAGTTCACACCAAAACATTTTCTTTTTGCAGTATAACTGTCACAGCACAAGACACATGTACTTAACACACACAAAAACAAGCCAACTGAATTCAAAATGCTGTAAAAAAAAAAAAAAGAAAAGAATTATATATATGTGTGTGTGTGTTTGTAAAGACCCAGAGTCTGAGAGTTCTGCTGTTTCTTGCTCAATATTTTCCTTTGTATATGTTAAGGTTTTCAGTCCTTCTGATGTAAATGCTTTAATGCAGGACATAGAATGTTCACTTACTGATGTTTATAACCAATACCATGTAAAGCTAAATTTGTTCTAAATTAAGCTTCACTTTGCACCTTATACTGTTCCTGATATAAAACTTAAAGTAACAATCTCTGAGATTTTCATTTAAATTAATGTGTTATCCTCTATCACTGGATTAGTTAATACAATAGTGATTGAGTCCATGACTCACTGATTATATGCAAGTCCTTGTATTTTCAGTTTTTAAAATAGGGTCTATGGCAACATTCCCATGAAAAAATATCGCCAGCTGCGCACAATGATGATGTGTTTGTCATCACCATAGTGACCAGACTTCACAGGTTTGACTCTGGAGTCACGACTCTGGAGGACTGGAGGACACAGAATGGTCATGATGTGATTGTCACCATTTGAACTCATCTTATAATACATGTCTACTGCAGTCATCTACACTGTGATGTATAAAACAATATAAAACACAATGTCCTCTCTCTGTTTTAATTTTAAAAACTATACATATATGATGCAGAATTAACACGTCCTCAGCTTTTTCATCAGCCAAACTGATCTGTCCAGGAAGAAATTATAGAGAATAATTCCAAAATGAGATATGTATATCAAGTTTAAACACTACAGATAAGTCAGAGACAGCGGTGTGTTTCTAAAAGACTTGCTGAGATAAGGCTGTTGTCCCTGCGGTACCATGAGCGCTGATTGCCTGGAGTTGTGTGTTCATGGCTGGGAGAGGTTTACTGCCTCTTCTGGTAGCAGCTAATGAAAGCCACTAGCGGGAGATGTCCAAAAACATCGGAGTAAATTTTCAAGAATGGCCTATCTTGATAAATCGATCACAGATGTGAAGTCTAAACAACTATATTCTCACCTGAAAAAACTTAAAAACTACCTTTTGTGGTCCAACAAGAGCAGTTTTTTGAAAATGATAACTTGCAGTTGAGAGTTTACTCCTCCACCATTGTTGGGCCGCCTGTAGTGGCAATGGCCAGATGACAGATGACATCATGTATGGATCTCTGTTTGTTCAAAAATAAACCTGCCATTACCAATTATTACCACTAGATGCCACCGAAAAGAACACAAGTGGAGTCTTTGAGATTTCTACTTTAAGTCCTATTTACACTGGACTAGTATGACCTGGATTCCAGGGTTTTTCCTGCATAGATAATTGAGAGGTGGTCACCCCGATCAAATTTTGTGCCACCTCATGTCATGGTTTGTGTTTGGTTTCCTGTTTTGTTAATTGTTATTGTTAATTATTTCATTAATTGACTCTCCTTGAGTGTCCTTGGGTTTTACTTCCTGTCTTTGTCTAGTTTTCCCTCTACTCGTGTGTCTTACCTGTGTCTTGTTATTCCTGTTGTCTGACCTGCCCCTGCTCCACTTGTCTCCCCTCTTCCCAATTCTTAAGTTGTAGCTCCTCGGGTCCTCACCTCGACTCCTCAATTCACATCTCTGGTGGGAGCTCCTCCTCCAGCTTCCTCGGTCCTCGATGTGCATTTTAGGGAATTGGGACATCCTTCAAGATGAATCACCAAGATCGATTACCAGGTCACATCAAGGAGTCAAGGACCCGAGGAAGTGAAAAATAAGGAATTGGGAAGAGCCCTCTGTCTCTCTTCCTTTCAGTTTTCCTATCTTTTAGCCACACACTCTCTCCTGCAGTTTCCCTCCTTTTGGCCCAGTTTCCACCCACACTCACCTGTCCTCCATCAGTAATCACATAGTCTATATATACCACTCACCTTCTTTGGCCCTTGTCAGTTCATTGTCTTATCTTACGCTCCATGCCTCATGTTCCCTGCAACCCTGATTTCTTTGTGCTCCTGTGTTCCTCATGATTTTACCAGTTCTCTGGACATCCTTTGTTGGACATTTTTGTAAGTTTGATTTTTTTGTTAATAAATCACTTTTGGTTTTTTGTCACCGTCTGTGTCTGGGTTCTCCCCTTTTTCCACATCCTGACACCTCCAGCTCTTGATGGGGGGGCTTCATGGAAAACACTATTTTCTAACAAACATTGCACATGGTGAATTTCTACTGTTTGTAACTCCAGTTAAAGTATTACACCATTGTGATGGCACTGTATTTTTTTACCAAATAGAAATATTATGTCACTGGTGCAGAAAGCAGGCTTTTAAACTTTCTTGTGGGGTGCCAAAGGGTTTACCACAATGAACCATTGTTTTTTTTTTGTTTTCTTCAAGACTTCCAACAACTTCTATTTATTTATACTGAAGGATGGAGATAACAAGGTAATCAGTAAACTGCAAACACAGAAAGTCCCTGATTTTACTTACTTGAAGTATTTGTTTGATAAACTAACAGTAAACCTGTTTACAATACTGTTTTAATGTGATAATTGTCATTTTCTTTCTAAAATACATTGCTTTAAAAAGTTTGAGCCAGTCGAAGACATGGTAAAATGACCAAGATGGTACCACCTCTGCCTCATTTTGAGCCAGGAAAAACCCTGGATTCCTTTAGAAATTAATCCTTCACATCTGTGTTTAATGCTGCACATTCATACATTATAAGTGAATTCTGTTTTGTACATGAATTTACTGACATTATCCCTCATATCTGATATCAAGGCTCAGTATTAATAGGCTACCACTGTTCAGTCTGGTGAAAGATTGGAAAAAATGTTCCTTACTGTTGCTGTCAGAGATGTTCATTTACACAGGACTAATATTATCCCAGGACTCTGGGTTTGCTAAATAAGGAGGTAATTTACCGTGGAAGTTTTGCCTTACAAATTACAGACATGGCAGATGCAGATCACAGACGACCTCTTGGGTCTGGGGGATTTAGAGTCGCCCACTGTGAACTGATTTAAAAACTCATTTGTGCCTACTTCCATCAAACTTTTAAACACTGTTGGTTGAGGCTGTAGGATTATACTGTTTTTTTGGGGGGTTTTTTTATGGTGGTTTCATCTGGGGTATGTGCAATATGTGTTACGTGCAATGTGTTTTTACTATGAGGTGTGCACTACTATGTGTATCATTATGACTGGCATGGCTGGTACTGTTTGTTTTCTGATTTAACGGTAGAACGCAGCACTTTGGTGTCAAACACAAATTTCGCTAAGGGGACAATAAAGTATATTGTGTCGTATTGTTTCCTCAACTACAACAAATGACTAGAGGTCACTAGGTAAAACCAGTCCTGTACGAATAGGGCTTAATACAGATCCAATCTTCACTCTCCAAAATAGAACCAACAAACCCTCTCTTTATGAAACTAAATGCACTGAAATTTAAAGATCTGGTTGACTTTTAAAACTGTTCAGATCCTGTATAATGTATTAAATCAACTGTTGCCTCACAGTATCAAATATTTTCCACTGAGAGAAGGTAAATATATGAGAGGAATCTGCTTGTTCAAACACCAGTCAGTCAGGACTAATTTTAAATGTCACAGCATCACAACCAAACATATTAAATTATGGAACAACTGTAGTGAAGAAATGAGAAACGTGAAACACTGATCATATTTTAAAAGGCTATTTCAAATAATATATTGAAAGGATAAAAAATATTTTTATTTGTTCAAATCTGACTGATTTTGCGCTTATCTTATTTGAATGTTTGCAATTATGTTTTTTTGGGGGTTTTTTTCTGCTCTTGTTCTCCTTGTTTGATCATCTGATGTGGATGTCATGGACACTAGTAGACAGTTGATTTCTCTTTATAAATTAATGCTAAAGAGAAAGTATAACAATAGACAAAGACATGGATTATCTTATTTTTAAAAATTTGCTTTTACATTGTAATATTCATGATGCTGATAATCTTGTTTATTTGGCCTATGTATTTTTTCTATTTTACAAATGTTCTAAATAAATTAAAATAAAAAAATGCATCAAACAGGTTGAAGAAAACATAATTGGCTCAAGGTAACCATGGTGGTGCAACTCAGTTACCATAGTTACATCTGAGTCCAAAGTTGATAATTATCATGTCATAATTGTAATTTTACTTTATTATCCACTTATCACTTTTTTTGGACCTGATGTTGAATTTTTGGATTAAAAAACAATTTCTTATGGTTTTGCAGGACGTCATCAGTGTGTCATGATGGATGTTCAGCTTCTCTTCTGTGGTTTGGTGTTTGCTGCACTGCCTCCAGCTGCATTTTCCACAAGGTAAAGAGTTCACCTGCAGTCCCCACACTGTAAAAATCCACCTCAAATAATTCAAGTTGTAATAATACACATAATCATATTCATTCTTTTTTTCATTCACTCATGGAACAGTTGAGTCTGCTACATTCACAAAAATAATGATCAAAATTATTTCATTACATTTCCAGCCCCTGTACCACTAATTACTGCTCATGACAGTGATAATGGGTAATCATTATCACTGTCATTGGTAAAAAATCTAATAGTTGTCTTATTCCACAAAGCACGACAGTATCATTAAAAGTTAAAACTAAACCAAAAGCTACTTTCCTCATTAGATTTGTCATTATGTACTAACTAGTAAAGTAACTCTATTACTTTGAGAGACGTAATTCATAATTGTAACTAATTGCTAATTTTCAGTAACTTGCACAGCACTGGTTTGTTAGAGTCAAAGACCCAGTTACACCTGGTATTAAAAATGTGATCTGTATCCAGATAAAAATCATTTCTTGCCTTTGGGTTTACACCTGGAATTTTAATGTGTTCTCAGTCTCTTCATCTGCTGTCTCAGTAGTAAATCATAATATGATGATGTAGGAACATAATCTTGTTATAATAAAAGCCAATTTTAATGCTAGTGTTAGCAGGTTTACTCACCCTTATCATTCGAAGTGGTGTTCGTGTCTGTCAGTGTCTGGCTTCTGGACTCTAACATCATTCACATAGTATCTGTTCCAGCTCCTTATCTTTCTGTCAGTCCATGTGAAATCACCAGGGGCATCTCTGATTTCCTTCATACTTTCATAAAATAATTTAATGAGTCCTAGTAAACACCATATAAAATTTCAGCCTTATATCTTCATTAGTTCCTTTCTTAGTTTTTGAGATATTAGGTTTTGAAAATGTGGTGACTGTAAAAACAAGTGGTTCATAAAAAGATACTGAGTTCAAGAAGTCATTACTTTTGAACTATTCATGATAGATGTATGAAATATTCAGGAGTTGTTCTAAGATACAAGATGTCTTTAACTTCTGTAAAAGAAGATCCACAGTTGAATATTTGATAAATTACAGCTTGATGAAAACTGTAAAAAAGAAAAAAAAAAAAAGAAATTGTCTGCAATTTTGTCCCGGTGTATCTCCACATTGAAACACATCAGATCTGTCACATTCTGGTTTTTATTTCTCATGTTGTAGTACTACTATGGTGACTAAGTATTTTTTATAAAAGAATGAACATTTTCTGATTTGTTAGGTATTAAAAATGAATAAAATCATATTTCAAATGCATACTGCTCATGTATGTCAAGGTCTACCATAAAAACAATTCTATCACTGGAAAGAGTGTGTCTGCATTGACATATGCACAACATGTGAACTTGGTATCTTTAACCAAAGTCTACCCAGTTTTGCTCTAGTTTCCTGTGGTTTGTGGAGGTTTAGTTTGCGTGTGATGCTTTGTGTTGTTGTACCTGACCAGAAACTCTGCATTCGTGCATCATTTTGCTCCATATTATTCCAATCTTTGTTCAATGTGTAGGTGAAGTAAACACTAGTCCACATGTTCCTAACTGTACATCCATCTGTGACGCTGCAGTGTTTCATTCATTCATAGACTGTGGCCTCATTTGTCCCAACAGAGTTTTAGAATGAATCTAAATGTTTTTACACTCTAATGTAACTCTAAAGCATCTGTGTAAATCAGACTCACTGCACGTCACAGTTCAGAAGTCGGACCAGCAGATCAGACTTACACTGATTCTTCACTGTCTGAAGTCGTCATTTCATGTCATTATTTATGACAAACATGTGACACAAACCCTGCAGGTTAACTTGACTAAAACCAAGAGTATAAAATGGACTGAAATAAACACTCTAGCCTAGTGACATTAATGCTACTGTGGGCCCCTAGATGTTATTGTGAAATAATATTATTTAAGGTTATTGGATTTATTATTTTCTTGGTCTCCCCCAATTATTTTTCTTATTTTACCTTTATCATTCCCTTATTTTGTTGTCCGAACAGGTAAAACCCAACTGTAGTTATGCCCATGTGATACTCATTTATGTCAGTAGATGGCGGTGTTTGCCGGTTCATGGAATATTTGAGAATGCCACTGCACTGCTTTACGGCAGCAGTAAACGGCAACAAGCCAGTGGACAATATACAAGACGCCATGCTCAACTGTTGTTGTACTTTTGTGATATTTCAGCAATAAAGGCATCTGAAGCACTGTGAAGACCAGTTTTTCTCCTCGTCAAGTGTAACTCTACAAACCCACAATGGAATGCTCTTTAAAATACAATAATTACACTGACTTTAACAAATGTTAGCTGAAAAGGAAAGATTTGACTGTGCTGTCATTTACTTTCTAATGACACAAACTTTACAATCATATGATGAATTAAGACTGATCACCATCTTGATTATGAAATCACCCAGATCTAATTCAGTCAGTATAGAAAGCTGTTTAGAGCAACCAAATAGGAATATCTGGACTACACTGATCCAAACGCACAGTTCAAGTTGGCAAGGTACTGTTCTGTCTATGTCTACTGTTTAAACTTAATTATTCATAGTAATAAGGAGATTTTTCCTGTCTAGTTATTCCACTGATACACTGTTGATGGCATCCACCCTGACAAATGTTTCAGCATAAATGATTCTGACATGTCCATCAGATTACAGGGATATGTTCCTTTCTGAAAAAAATTAATTTATCAGTTTCAAAACAAAACCAAGGCAAAAATTTTAAGCAAATGTAGAAATGAATGTGATTCAAACCTAACCCTAACTGACACATCCCTCTTGTTCTTTGTATAGATCACCAAGCCATGTGGACGGTCTCTTCACCAACAGCTACAGTCGACTGCTTGGTCAGCTGACCACCAAACACGACCTGAAGTCACTGATCGCCAAAAGACTCAAGTATGAAGCTCCACCCATCTTCAACCTGTCAGGGGCAATAGATATCCACATGTTTGAAGGTTCATGCAAACTGCTGCACAGACATTCAGGCATTCAGATATTTAGTCATTTAAATATTCAGTCTTACAGATGTTAAGTCCTACAAATGTTTAGTTGTTCAGATGTTTAGTCATACAAATGTTCAGATCTGTAGATATTCAGGTTTAGTTGTTTTGTCGTACAGATCGATAATCACTCAGATCTTTAGTCGTTCAGATGTTTAATTGCAGATGTTCAGATGTTCACTTGAATGTTCTGTTTTAATGTTCTGGTACTGATGTACCACTTCACACTTTATAGCTTTGTGTCTTCTTCCTGTCATATATTAGTGTAATTGTTTTTTTTTTAATTAATGCTTCCTCTATAGTGGTGCCCTGCTAGACAGTCAACTGCTCGCCAAACGGCACTCTGATGCTGTGTTCACCGACAAATATAGCCGCTACCGTAAACAGAAGGCAGCCAAGAAATACCTGAACTCCATGTTGCAAGGAAAGAGAAGGTAAAACTACTCCACAAATTAAACAAAGAGATAAAACACTGAGATTTAAAGAGCAGCTCATCAGTAAATCACAGACAGAATACATGCTGCTGTAAATCAGTACAGTAAAAGTGACGTTTGTTTGCTGTGTGGAGGTTGCCCTCAGCTCTGAATCTTAAAAACTATTAACCTTAAAATATTCATTTATTTTGCTTGATGAGGTAAACATTGAGGGAATTGTTTTAAGATTAATGATTCTGTGTCAAAGCAACAGAAACTGGTTAATTATATTATACTACAGGTCACGTCATGTATTTCCTTTATTCAACTATGTAAAGCTTTGAGAATAACTTGTCTTGTACAATACAAGGCTGTCACAGAACATGTTTAATATGTTTTGTTTTTAACATCAATAACACGAAATTCAACTTTCAGTTCTAAATTTCTTTTTACTGTTTGTTCATAATGTTTTGGACATACAGTCATCAACATTCAGATATCTTTTTTGTGATTCAGGAACTCTGATCAGTTGATCGACGTGGAACAGGACGTGCATAATCATCATGTTGAACCTTTCTGTCTCATAAGCATTTTTAAAATGAAAAACATTTTGTTTTTGTTTTGTTTTTTGTCTGATTTATGTTTTCATATATCAATGTTTGTTTTACTGCTGCACAGTCATAGAATAAACTATTTAAAACTCTGGCTGAGTTAGTCTTATTAATGCT
The DNA here is from genome assembly GCA_037367275.1 of Coranthus polyacanthus. Taxonomy (NCBI): domain Eukaryota; kingdom Metazoa; phylum Chordata; class Actinopteri; order Kurtiformes; family Apogonidae; genus Coranthus; species Coranthus polyacanthus. The sequence continues at coordinate 23,713,287 of JAPQRN010000001.1, forward strand.
GCCTATTTTGGTTTATTATAATTCAACTTTATAAAAGAAACAAATGGGAAAATGGGAGGTCAAGGAAACTTTATTGCATAAAGTTTACAGAATTTGTGTCATATTATAAACTGCTCAATACATTCCCCATTACTCTTGAGATTTAACTGACTGGCTTCTACTGAGGACATTTGAGGAAAAGCTAACCCTACCATACGAATGTGGCAAGTCCTTAATGTATGAACTAAAAAGTAGTCTGACAAGAGAACCCTGTGCGAGTCATGCTTTAGAAAAGATGATTTGTCATCAGTAATAACACACTGTTCACGGTTGAAATATATGATTTAAAACACTTTAAAGCTACATCAGAAAAGGGCTAAAGGGCTGTCAAATTACACATTAATGAATTAATGTTATGATTAATGGATGATTAAATAATTAATGGATTAAAATAAGGTAACAAAATAGCCATTTTGTTTTCTTCCTGTCAGCTGACCTGTGATCAGTGTCCAACAGCATTACTTGAAGGTTGTGCTAAGGTTTGGGTGCGTTTATTTCTGTTTTAGAACTGCAAATGCTGTTAAAATCCCAAAGAATTTTTCACTCTCCCATCGGTGCTATCTCTTTTTTCCTCACTGGACCATTGCCATGCTGCACTCTTACTTTGAAATATTCACCTCATCCTGTAGCTATAAGTTAAGTTTCCCTCAGTGCGACTCTGCTCATCATGACAGAGATGATTCATTGATCATATGTCTACTCTACCTACAGACATAGTGTTCTGTTATTATAGTATTTAAACAGATTCACAGTATTTTTATTGATAGTTTCTTGCAGGTGAACTGTCCTGAAAACCTGACATCTGTCTGAATGTTCATGTCACATTGTTAGTCTATTAAAAAAAAAAAAAACATTCTGCAAAAAGAATAAAAATGAATAGATTTTATTCAGCGCTGAGTGGAAATCCATCAAGTGTAATGTATGAATATAACAGCAGAGATCAAAGTAAAAATTAACCACTGCCGATGGCAGTGTCTCATTATAGAAGTATTATTACATGCTGCAGAGTCCAGAGGTGAAGTGACCAATAGAAACCCCAGAGTTTCCCTCGTTTCAGGATTAACAGACTTAGAGTTTGCATTAAACCCACTTTCTGGAACAGGGCCATTATGCATTATCCCACATATATATTACATCTGTTGAACTGTTCACACAAAAAGATACAGTAATGACCTTTGACCCCTGCCTGTTCCTGATAAGCTAACTAAATCTGACTTCAGTTTTTATTAGTCAGGTAAAGGTGAGGACTGGTTTTACTGGGTTAATAATGCATTTTAGGTAGTAATGATGGACCAAGCTTCCTACTGTAATTAATGACTAACAGCTGATCATATTAAAAGTTAATCATTGAGCAGTGACCAGCTGCTGTAAAGCAACACTCCCAGGTTTTATTATGACTGAAGAAATACAGTTTTTTTTACATGTTTGTAATGTTGCCTAGACTGTGACTAACATTTGAGATTCAATTACTGTTAGTTTCATACACGCAATACGTTCTGTATATTCTGCATACATTCTGTATATTCTGCATACATATTTAAACCTGATGGTTTCAGAATTCATTTCTGATTTTGTCCATGTAAAGTTAGTTTTATGTAATTCTACTCATTACTACTGCTGAAATAGAAATGAAAAACAGCTTATTCTACAGAGCATCAACAGAACGAAAAACAACACAGTTTTTCAACTAAAATAAAAACACATCTTTGAGTCTTTTAAATGAAATTTAGAACAAATTCTGTCAGATTTTAAATACTTTTTTACTAATTAAATATGGTGAAACACACATTAAAAACAAACAAATAAGAAAACCGTAAAGTGAATTGCAGAATGTTCAGATTATTTGTTCATTATTTTTTCCTTTTGATTGAATGTGGTGATTACATCACTAAGTTCATTCTTCATTTTTATTTAACTTTCATATTCTTTTTTTTCCCTCAGGAGAAAATCCATGAAGCTTTTATGCATGATCAGAATGACATATTATTATTATTATAAATAATGTAGTAAATAAATTGTTTAATAAATGAGATCAGGGTTAGAAGTTGAAAGAAAGAAAAGACATTTTGGAGATCTCATAAACTGATTGACTCCCAGTTGAGTCCTTTTTATATAACACTAATGTGTACAGGGCTGTACAAAGAACAGATATTTTTAAACTGGTGTGTTTCCTTTAAATGTTCCTCCTGAAGTGGTGCCTGAACTCTTATCACATCTTTACACAGGAACAAAGTACACTGAACTCAGTGAGGTCAAAGGTCAGAGGTCACCGCAGACTGCCAGGAGATGAACAGATACTGCTGAGACTGCAAAAGGAGAATAGACAAACAACGGCAGTGAGGTCTGAAAGAGGAAATGTGATTTTTAACTGAAAAACCTGACAAAGAGGAAGAAAAGGCTTGTCAGACTCGAAGCTGCTCCAGAAGAAAGAAAAACACAAAGAAAACGCCTGGAAAATATAAAGAAAACATCTGACAGACACACTGAAGGTAAAACATGCAGCTGATTCATTGAATTTAATCCTGTAGACTGTTGGTTATATTTATGGTTGAATTTAATTGTTGGAGGTAACAGTTAATGTTCAATTAATTAATTTTAATTGGTGTTTTGAGATTTAAAACTGATGTTAAATAAACAACTAACATTTTGAGTTCTTAGTTTTCCTCCATGAGATGATGCATTCAAGGACAATCTGATATTTGAAGCTTGTACAGAGTCCACATTGTTACCATGGTAACCATGCTCCAGTAATCCAACTGTGGTGGAAGTAGAGAAAAAAGATTGATTTTCAAAATACAGACAGGAAGTAAAAATCACACTCACATGACTAAAAAAACAAACAGCAGAGTGAAACAGACGGTAGTCAATAAACAGGACAGTTATGTAACCTGATAAATATCTGTCTGTTCTGATCAGTTCAGGATTGATCAGGTGGTCTCCAGAGAAAAATGGCCACCAACTCACCGAAGGACAAGTGAGTCAAAAACAAACACAAACCGGCTGAGCTGTTTTTTGTTGCTGCATTACATTTCATTCAACAGTTTCCATTTACATGGAATATTTGCCTTCAGTTCTGATATTATATATATATATATATATATATATATATATATACATACACTTCTCAATAGACTATATCCACAAAACTTCCATTTTCCTTTGACTCTAATGCTGTTATCAACAGGATAATGTCATCCTGCTGTGTTCATATCATATAAACACAGTGATATGACGACAGTGATATGACCACAGATTCCCTGTTACCAACTGATCAGTAACTGGAAAGATATTGAACCTAGGTAAAACAATATAAGCAATGATATGATATGATATTCCCTGTGTTTATATGACATGAACACAGCAGGATGACATTCATTATCCAGCATTTGTCAGATGTGATGTCAGAGAAAAATTGACACCGTGTGGACATATTCAAACTGTACAAGTAATGTGTAGCCTGAAGCACCTTTGTACCTCTATTCACCAGTATTCACCTGTCTGAAACCTATATTCATTCCCTGCAGGTTTATGGGCGTCTGGCTCATCTTCTTCATGCTTGGTTTGGGGACGCTGCTGCCCTGGAACTTCTTCATGACTGCCACCATGGTGGGACATCACTTCCTGTCTGTTCCTAGCCTACATGAGTCTGAATATCTGTTTAACCTGTTAATGTATTAATGTCTTTATCTGCCTTTTCAGTACTTCACCAGCCGTCTGAAGGAGCCCTCATTGGACAGTTTCTCAGCCAATCAGACATCAGCAGGTGAACAGCGCAGCGTTCTGGAGGCCAAATTCAACAATGTGATGACACTGTGTGCCATGGTACCGCTGCTCATCTGCACCTGTCTCAACTCCTTCCTGCACTCACTGTAAGTCCTCCAACATACAAATAAAGAAGAAAGATGGGGGGGGGGTTAATGTAGTGTTTCGCAAGAAGCATGTTACAGAATTGCAAACAAAATGGAAAGCAAAAAATTTACTATTACTAAATAGTATAGTAATACTCAAGATTAACCTGGTGGAGCCTCGGGTGCTGATCAAAACCTATAAGCATGGGCTTGAGTCCTAGAACATATAAACTCTCAGATAGACAGGAAAGGGGCATTCCATCCAGTCCACTAACTGGTAATAATATAAAGTCACTTGTTGATTATACTGGGACAACTTTGAAAAGGGTCAAACTGCTCTGAGACCTGCAAGAGTCAATAGAACCCACCTGAACAGCACAGTGGCAAAGACAAAGACAATATTTGTATTTTCAAATCGTGAACCACGCAAAGGTTATTTGAAATAATGTAACTAAACCTAAAGGCATACTTGGTGGTCACCTAAATATCTGAAGTTTACAGCCTAAAATTGACCAAATGCAAAACCAGATTTATATATTCCTCAGGAGGAGTTTTGATATATATTAGAGAACATTTTAAATATACAGAAATACAACCGGACTGTAATCTTGAATGCTTGGGACTGAATATTGTTCTTTCACCTCAAATGAATTGCACTGTTGTTTTGTACAACCCACCTTCACATGATGCAAGTTTTTACAATGAACTGATGAATCTGACCAGGATTCCTCAGCGGCTGCGTGTGATGGGCAGTCTGCTCATCATCATGGCTGTTTTCATGCTCACCGCCGTCCTCGTCAAAATTCCTATGGAGCCACTGCCCTTCTTCGCTGTTACCATGGTGAAGATCATCATTATCAACTGTGAGTGTGTTTGTTTGTTTGTTCACAGCATTCGGGGCCAGCCTGTTTGTTTATTGACAGTGTTCGTGGCCACTCTGTTTGTTTATCTGTTTGTTTGTTTGTTGGCAGCGTTTGGAGCCATTCTACAGGGCAGTCTTTTTGGGATGGCTGGGTTACTGCCGACTTCATACACAACACCCATTATGAGTGGCCAGGGTCTAGCTGGAACATTTGCTGCCTTTGCTATGATCTGCGCCATTGCAAGTCAGATCATGTGATCAACTCCATGTGATTGATGTTTTATCAAAGAACAGCTGGGGCTGGTTCCATGAAGCCAGTTTACCAAACCAGGCAGGCTTACTTCAGTTAGTCTGATTTATTCGGTTCTGCAACTTGAGCATAGTTAATTTTCACTACATCTAGAAACTTATGCTGTAAAACTAGCATTGATTAACATGAATTAGCCATCATTAATTTGTTTTATGGATCCACATCAACTGACAATGAGTCTGACTGGTTAATTTGGTAAACTCACTTTATAGAGCAGATCACAGCTCTTTGTACTCTGAATCAGGCCCAAAAGAACCAGGATCTCATTCTATTTCTAATTGCAATGAAGTGGTGTCCTAATGTTGTTCTAAGTCAATGCAAGTTTTCTGAATCTAGAGTGTGTTCACATAAGACGTCTGGAGTTGGCACCAGCTGACCAATCACAAACATGGACAGGTTTAGAGCCGCATATTTCTCACCAGAATTAACCAGCATCCTAAACAAATGAGTGGAATTTAGAAATATAATACAGGCTGAAATCAACACAGCTGCTGCAGCCAAAACCTGGAAGGAAAGAGACGTTAATGTTCTATTACATCCTTAAGGCATGAGTGCGTCTTGTAGCAGAAGGTTTAGTATGTTTGAGATGCCAGCCGGAGAAACCAGACAAATTGTTTGGAAAAAGTTAAGCACATCCACTACATGGATCCAAAAAGACTTATTTTATAACCTCAAATACCCATCCAGAATGCACCAGCAGCAGACAGTCGCTCTCAGGCAAAAGCAATTCATCAATGTAACCACAGAGTTTCAAATCAAAACAGTATATTTTCAAATAGGTGAAGAAAAAGCAGTCTAAATGATAAACACATACATTCATAATAACCACACTATAACAGAAAATGCCATTTTCAGGGTTAGATGAACCATAACAAACGAAATCCATTTTCAGTTTACAAAAATCCACCAGATGAAACATTCTTCCCATGACCAAAAAACCAAACCAAAAACCATCTCTGGTGATTTAGTTCCTTTCAGTTCAGATTTTTAATTCAATTCGATTCAGTTTTATTTATATAGTGCCAATCACAATACATGATTATCTCAAGGCACTTTTCAAATTCAGAGTGAGACTATACAGAGCAAATCCTTCAAGAGCAAGCCCAGGGTGACAGTGGGGACGACAGACATATGATGGAGCTTTATTGTTAAGGACTTTGTATGGTGGCTGGAGGATTTTAAATTCAATTCTAGATTTTACAGCAAGCCAATGAAGAAAAGGTAACATTGGAGTGATATGATCTCCTTTTCTGACTTCTGTTAATACTCGCGATGGAGCATGAATTGAATTGAATTCATTCCTTCCCATGAGTAATCAGTCTCACTTCACTTCACGTCACTTTTAGTTCCCTCTTTTTGCTAGTGAGTAAATCCTCTTCCCTAAACAAAAACCCAAGCATTCTTAGAGAACAGCTGATTATAATCCTCTGATGGAGTAGGAGTTACTCTGGTATTGGCAGCTGTGTACCCTTGGGCCTGCAAGAGTCGATCACCTGGGTGAAGAGTCAGCACCACGGTACAGAGTTGTCTGAAGTCTAAGCTGTATACATGGGTATTTATAAGAGGGGAAGAGCAGGGTTGCACACAGTCACAGCCTCTTGAAGGTCTTACTGAGGCATGTAGACAGAGGAATGTGATGAGGCTAAGCCACTAGAATGACAGGAATCAGATATGGTGAAGGTGAATGTTCTTTTACAGTATAATGAATCATTTTTCTAACAAATGTCATTGGTGGAGCCAGGGAGTGTGACTGGGGGTTGAGTATTGTTATCAATGAAGGAATAGACTGAAAATCACCATGGTTCTTTTTAATATTTTTACTATGTAGTTTGAGCTGTGACTGAATATTATAACTAAATGAGTGAATCAATAAAAGAATGAATATAATCAAGCTTATTCAATATAAAATTTATTATTCATGGTGGATGGCTACAATCTTTTACATTTAGATGTATTTATTTGATATGGACATAACAGTAACATTGGAACTGCACCATACAATATAAAGTAGCACCAGATGCACTGTATTGTAAGTGCTTACAGCGAAATGCTAATTTACAACACCACAACTATCCACAGCAGACTTTTTTTTCAGCATCACTTATCGTGGCAGCAGATTTACTCACAGTTAAACCTGAAGTTACCTTGATAAACATAAATCCTGATTCAGAGTACAGAGATCTGAATGCTGTCACTACATTTTTACTTAATGTCTGAATAAGATTCAGTGGTTATATGTGTTTATATGTTGTTTCCTCCCCTCAGGTGGTTCTGAGCTACAGGATGCAGCTTTTGGATATTTCATCACAGCCTGTGTTGTTATTTTTCTGTCGATCCTGTCCTACGTTATGCTTCCTAAACTGGTAACACACCTGAAACCCACAGGCACAGTTAACACTGTAAAATGTCCCAGCATCCCTGAACTACAGTATCACACACAGAGGAAATAGTGCTTTCTTAATCTGTTTTTAATGCACTTGAGCTTTTTAAACATGTTTACATGTAAAGCTGTGGAATTACCTGAAACACCTAACACAACACTAAACAAATTATTTGTGATTGGGTCACAGATAATATCGTAGTTTTTTTAAGGTACATTTTTGGTTTTTGTAATGTGTGGCAGTAAACAATCATCAGATGGCCAATAATACTGCAAACAGCTGATGATGAACTATTTGAAAAACTACTTGAATTTTGTGTTTGTAGGAGTTTTTCCAGTTTTATCAGGACAGAAAACAGAGCGCAGATGAGGAGGAGAAGTCTTTACAACTGAACACAGGTATGAAAACAAACATAAAAAAGTCAACTTCAATATGAGTTCAGTCAAGACCACTCTCATCAAAAATCAAGTGTTCATCTGCATAAGTTATATGTATTTGGCAGTATGGCTCTGTTCTGGGAGCTCCCTGCCCCTCTGCGTGCATACGTGGAAAGCCTAAGCAGACAGTGCACACCTTCCTGCTCTTCCATGAGCAGACATGGAAGTCTGGGCAGGGAGAGTAACATCATGACCCCCGTAGGGACCAGAACAGAGCAGGCATCAAATGACAACAAAATGACATTGATTAAATCAGATACAGAATGAAAAGGTGGCGCTGGGATCGAGATGGGTTTTGAAGAAGAGCAGCAATGGCAGCTGGCTGAAACAGCAATGATAGCTGAGCAGTTTAAATATTGCACCCTGAGTAAGATTAACCAATAGGATGTGCAGAAGAGAATCAGCTGACTCATCAGCTGACGTGGCTGACATTGAGATCAGCTGCTGTCAGTCTGATATGTGGGCTGAGCTTGACTTCATGGCCTGCCTGAACTAACGCTATGCTCCATTTTTGGTATTAATAGAATATACAAATTTAATCCATTTACCTCAAAGGTGAGGTAACCCTAACCCTAAGTAAATAGATGTTTATAAAACGATAGATTCTGCTGAATAAAATGTTTAACCCTTTTGTTTTTATCTGCAGTGAACAGAGATGAAGGAGAAGTTGAGAAGAACAAGCAAAATGTCTCCATGACAACAATCTTCTGGAAGGTCAGAGAGAAAAAAAAATCTCTTAGGTTCACAAATATATCTGTAAAATCAGAATTTAATAAATTCTATCATAATGATCTTCTCCAGGTGTGGGTCAAAATATCCATACAGGCATATTAAACTGTTCTGCTTGAGATATATTATTGATACATTGGTGCCACATATTTATGTTTATATTCAAATCCATGGGACATGTGGACATGGACGTGTCAGTCAGTGTGTGCTTAAAAAGGCACTGTCCCTCTGAGGGTCTGCCCATCTGTCTGTATCAATGTCTGTCTTTGAACTTGAAAATTTGTCACTTCTTAAATCTTGATCATATCTCGGTGTGATCTTCAGCTAATCATAACTTTATTGTGAGCTGCACACCATCCAACTAAAACAACAGCCAAAACAAATGAATGACTTTCCCTACAATCTGTAAACAGGAAATATATGTAGCTCTCCCTCAATCTCTCTCCCTACCTTAAAACCAACAAAATTTAATTAACACAATACAACATTAACACAATACATCAACAAATACACATTGCAAAAATTACAATTTGCACACTAAATTATAATATTAACTCTTACATTACTTTCCCTTCACAAAAGAAGCATCCTTCATGTGCATGGTTCCAACATGGTTCCAAGATATAAAACTAAACAGTACACAGGAACCAGCTGTTAGTTAAAA
>JAPQRN010000001.1:23741043-23767554 GCA_037367275.1 Coranthus polyacanthus
CCGTCTGCATGTTATTCACTTCTATACATGCAACAGCAAAGTATATAAAGATTTTAAAGCGTCTACCCCTGCTTTTAGAAGTTTCAAAACAAGTAAATCTCTTTGAATCCAATCGAAAGCCTTTTGAAAGTCAACAAAACATACAAAGGTAGATTTTTCCTCAGAATTTCTTGTTCGGACAATAGTTTAAATAGAGTGAATATGATCAATACATGCTCGGTTTTTCCTAAACCCATTCTGCTCATCAACAAAATAATCTACTACTTGAGAGTTATTCTTGGATCATTTTTTGGTGATTTTGGAATGGGCTTGATAGTGGATTTATACCAAGCTGAAGGGATTATACTGTATGTAAAACAAAATTTAAACAAACAAAAAAGCACATTTAATAATGATGGTGACTTCAGTGTTTCATTTGGTTTTTCCTCCACATCTACAGACTTCCTCATCTTTGACTTATCAACAGCTGTTTTCACTTCCTCTATAGTACTATCTGAATTCAAAAATACATGAAGTAAACACTCTTCTCTGGTCATGTTTGTCTCCAACTCTTCTTTTAAATCATAATCTTTCTAAAAAAAAAAAAAAAAGAAGCAAATCAGCAAAATCATGCTCCCATTTTTTACAGTAAGTACACACTCGTTCCTGTTTTCAACAGTACTGTCACTTCACATAACTTCCATTTTCTGCAATCTCCTCGATCCCGAGTTCTTAAAAAATGTCCTTTTATAGGAACGTAAATTCAACAACACATTCTCAGCCATTTTCCTTTCATTTCACAAGTCTTGAACATGACCATTCCAATATGGCTTTTGGCTCAGACTCTCTGATAAGCCTTATTTTGATTGTCTGAATTATGTTTTCTAGGTTGACATATGTCCATTTCAAGGCTTATCATATCACATGATTGATTATACCAACTATCGACATTATGTTGCGTAATTTGAGAAGCCTCAAGATGTCTAATAAGCTCCATCAGTTGTAGACCGGCACATATCAGAAGAGAGGATATTGTCAGGTAATGTTCTATATTGTCTTTTTGTTACAACAGTAGATATACTTTCTTCCCTTATTTCAGTCCCAACTTCAAATTGTAACATCAAAACAGAATGATCGGGTAAATGACATCTTTCCCCCATGAGATCAATACAGGCTGCATCATTACTGTTCATTAGATCAGTTGAAATAATAACTTTAAAATCAGCACATGACTCCAGACAGTCATGGGGAGTTATTATATAATCCACCACAGCTTTACGTCTTACTGATATTGATGTGAAGTTATCACCATTTGGGTTCATTCTGCCATTTAAAACACAGCATTTTGAATCCCTCAGGAAATCCAGGAACAGCTCACCATGACCATTAGTACTTAAATCTATGGCAGCTCTAGGTGGGACATGATCTAAATCCTCAATATAATCCTTTTTATCAGCAATACGACTATTAAAGTCTCCACATATGTAAATAGCATCCGTCTCAAAAGAATATACATGACTGAGCAGATGACTGAAAAAGGCATTACAGTCGCTTGCTATGGTAGATCCTTCTGGGGTAAAATAACAGGAGGAAATAACAAAACTATATTGCAACTCCCGATCAAAAATAGGGGGAGGCAGCAGGACTAGAAGAAGGAAAAAAGGAAGTGATGAGGGTAGGAGAGGAAGTAGAGAACGCAGTGAGATAGAAATAATGCTACACAATTAAGAATAAACAGAAAAATACTTCCGGTTAGTGAAGTCATGAAACCAACGAGCTACATTATATTATGTATTATAAATGTAGGTAAGACAAGTACATGAAGGCAACTCAGTGTGCTTTATACATATAGGGAATAAAAGCAAAATGCTAAAACAATGAAAGATCAAAAGGTTAAAATTATAAAATTAAAAGCTTATGATTAACCCTCAGGCCCTTTTAAAAAAATCACACTTTTCCTCTTCAGGCAGTAGCCAGTATATGTAACCTAAAGCCAGACATGAGAAGGTTATACAGATTCTGGAATGTGTCCTAAAGTGGACCACACATGCCAAAACCGTGGCCCATCTTCTAATTTGAAAAACAGAAGAAAAAAAAAAGACAGTGGCAGACTACTGTTAGATATTTTGGTTACAATCTATCCCAAGAAAGAAAACATTTGAATAAGAACAGAACTGCTATCCTGCAGACACCAAAACCTAAGACAAAAAGACAAATGATGTCTTTTCTCAGCAGGACTAACTAGAAGTCGGGTTTCAATTTATGCTGAAATAACGTCATCTCTAACAGCGTTAATCTATGATACGCCCATGGCGGCATCAGACGCCCTTAGTATGGACACAACAAGCAGGAGATGCTTTAAGTTTTGGTTTTATGTGTCTTCTGAGATCAACACCAGAGATGTTAAAAATATCTAAAGAAGTACTTTCTCGATCTGACTTAAAGGATACTCCATATCCTGATAGTGACATAATAATGTTTGTAGACTAATTAAAGCAGAATTAACGGAGCTAACAGAGGCATGTAAACTAGTTAAAGGGAAGATAGCTACTGTATACTCGGACAGTCAAATAAGGGAATGACTACACCGACAGGGACAGAGATGAATCACAAAAAATGTAATTCTCTCCTTACTAGACGCAGTACAACTCCAAGGAAGGTAGTAATACATAAATGTTCAGCCTATACTGGGAAAAGTGACCCTGATTCACAGGGCAGGGCAGATGCTGCTGCAAAAGAAGCAGCCACTAAAGAGGACAATACTGACTTTAGGCAAAACGCCTGCTTACGTGGACCAGGAAGTATTGAAAGACATGCAAAATTGGAGCAATACAAAATGCTGCAATATCGAGCCATGGTCTGAGCCATGTCTCAACAGGAGGGATGGTAGCAATCATACAAAAGGTGTTTACAGCATATGGTTTCACTAAATACTCAAAATGGTTTTGTTTAGCTTTGTTTAGCCTGCCCTATTTGTGCCGAACACAATATGCAAGGTGATATAAGACCAAAGAGAGGGCAGTTTCCAGAACCTTAAATTCCCATTCCAACACATGTGTATGGATTTCATTTTACTAAATAAATGTAAAGGGATGAAATACTAGTTCACGACTAATGATCACTGATATTTTTTCAACATGGAGAGAAGTATTTCCAAGCTTAACACCAGCTAATAGCTAATGGCACAGAATTTCAAAATAGACCTAAAGAATTATTGTGCGTATCATCCCCAATCTGCAGGGTTAGCGGAAAGACATAATGGAATATTAAAGAACAAATTAAAGAAAACCATGGAAGAGACAGGGGAAATTGGGCATACTTAACTGCGCATAACACCAGCTGCAACCGGACTAACACCCTTTGAACTAATGTATGGTCGACCTTATACAATACCTCAACTCAACTCAACTCAACTCAACTCAACTCAACTCAACTCAACTCAACTCAACTCAACTCAACTCAACTCAACTGTCCACATAGAAAGATGCTAACACGCAAAGAGGTCTCTTATGCTAATTCTCTTTCAGGAGAACCAGGAGAACCAGTGGATGGAGTGGTTGGAGCAGTGAAACCTGGAGACTGGGTCCCGATCGAAGTCATCAAAAGAAAGAACTGGTCCAGTCCAAGATGGGAAGGTCCCTCTCAGGTACTGCTCACCACACCCACTGCAGTAAAGATGGTAGAAAGGATATCCTGGATTCATTTGTCACACTGTAAAATTCTGAAATTAACGAACAATGAGGCAGGGAAAGAATAGATACTGACCACTGTTCCCTGAGGCAAAAGTCTGATTACAAAGGGAGACTTTCCTAATAGAGGAAGCTCGTCCCCCCAGTGAAGAGAATAGATGGTCCACCCCAGCAACTATTCTTGAAGGTAATTATACGTGCTTTAAATGCACTAGCACAGGAATAAATTTGCAACATTTCCCCTCAGGTTAAAGCCAGGCCACCGCCAGACATCACCACCGATGTGGGGGCCTATTCGTCCTCTTGGTTTCTGAACCACGTGGCTATGAGAGCGGACCTCTGGTGGCTGTGCAGAGATACGAAACTCAGACCTAAAACTTCCATCTGTTTGGCATAGTAGCTGTGCACTGTACAACTTTTCTTATTGCTTTTGCCTTTGCCTTGAGATTTATTATGACTTTGGAACGGCACATTTGCTCACATAAAGACGATTTGAGTGACATTAAAATGTAGTAAGTATTTGAATTAAAGAATGCACAGGAGGAGCTGTGGAGTCAGACAGATTAAAAAGAAACAGGTGGTTTTGATTTTGCAGTTCTGACCAAGTGGCAAGGGACTCGGCTCCAAAATGAAGCCAATGCGTTAGTATCTTAAAGTTGTAATACCGCTGACTGCCGCTGGGGGGTGGCTCCAAAAAGCCCTGGCTCTGAACTTCTCTCTAAAAATTCTAAGTCAGTCATTTTTTGTCCAGGACTCACTCCAGTTCGATTCAGACCCTCTAATGACTGATCTGATGGTCCATCTTTACATTTTTCCTTGGTTAATTCGGCTCCAAAAAGCAAACATGGTGACGGGCAGATCGCAAACTACTGGCTTCAAAACAGCAGTTCAGAAACCAATGGGTGACGTCACGGTTCCTCTGTCCACTAATATATACAGTCTATGGCTCTGACTCATGGTTATCACAAAGAAAATACCACAAGGTAACAAGTCACAGCATCGTTACTACATACATCATTTCTACAGTTTTGCCTTTAAACAAAAGGGAAACATTGGAACGTAAGGGAAGATGAATTTTCATTGGTTATTACTGAAGTTATTACATGGTATTGAGACATTGTTACCTATGTATTACCAAACTACTATTACTATGTTATAACCGAGCTGTAATGTAAAGTACAACCAAAACCCTTTGAGAATCTTTGGTTCTAAACGTGGCTCCAACAGAGTCATGCAGTTTCTTGGTGCTAAAGACGACCACGGAGCAGACTGAGAGCCACCATACACACATACACTGTGTCCATGTATCTGCACAGGCCCATATGGTGAATGTAATAAACAATGAGATGCCACATAAAGTGCAGAGGATTGAGGACAAGCCTACATCAGCAGGAGCAGACGAGATCAGAGGGAGAGAGAGAGCAAATAAATGCGGGATTATTGGAGATGTCACATACATGGACAGAAAAATAGTGTCAGGCTCGAAACAGACAAGATTTGAGCATCACTGTCACTGACACACTTAGTACAAAATGTTGAAACGTTTTGTAGAAGTGTGTCAGCATCCTGACAAAAAAACAGGTTATCCAATAAGGATAACAACACAGCGATGGTGGAAACAAATCATATTAATGAACATCTAGAGTTTCAAAAATTACAATGCGCGTGATTGCAATATTTACAGGGAGAGTAACCAAATGAAGAGGTGGGTGCAAGCTGGCAGATGAAAACATGAGTGATGGATGTAAATACAGGAGGAGGGATAAAAGAGACGGCGAGCGAGGGATGAGAGAAGGAGGAGCGACAACCAGTGTCAGATGCTCTAGAGACAGAAAAAGAGGAGGAGAGGACAAGAGCGTGGCAGAGAAAGAGGACATCTGTGTGGATGCAAGCTGGGCTACAAAGATGACTGAAGCAAAAAGCATATCATCCATGGAGGTGCAAGAGGGGAAGTTAATGAAGAAGGTCAGTTGATGTTTAAAAGAAAATATGTGCGGCTGTCCTACAACCGTTTCTCCTAAAACCTCAGAGTACTCTGTGGTAGCACATGGTTTTGAGGCCTGGCTTGCATGGCCTCACTACTGGCATTTATTATTTTTTTGGTTTGTTTTTTTGCAACTTTCAAATTAAATTAGCTTTGGATTTTTTACATCCTAATGCGATAGTAAGTAGTGCTAGAGCTGCTATGAGCTGGTATACAGGTGTCTGTTTGTCCTCTCACCTCTTTTCATCAGCCTCAAAGTTTGTGAGTTTGATTTCGTCATGTCCATGTCTCTGCTGCATGGACACCATCTCTCACCCAAGTGTCTCTCTCTCTCGTGATCCATTAATTTCTCCGTCCATCCACTAATGCGAAGTGACTCTCCCTCACATGCATTTGAACCTTTGTGTTCATACAGGGTTCCATCAAGAAGAAGATAGAGTCGTTTAGGCGATGGAGTTCAGCGAGTATGAAGAGGCCTCCGAAGACCAAAGCCAAGACCCTGAGTCTGTCCTCCCCGGTGGGAGACCCCGATGACGTCTGGCTGCAAGAGGGAGACGGGAGGAAGCTCCGACCAATCGTGGACTCTGTCTTCGGGCAGGTAGGGCGCTGACAACTGGACATTGTGTGTCTGCATGTTCATGTCTACGTGGTGTTTGTAACTTGTGCTCAGCTGACTGCAACACATATCGTTTAATGCCCGATGCACACCTAACAACAAGGAATGAATGAACAAATAACTGGATGAACGAACAGTACGAGGTTTGAAAGAGAAAAGCGAGAGCAGCTCATCACTGCGGCGTGATCGTCAGCAGATTGTTTGGATTTTGATTTTATTTTTTCAGGATTTTTTTAGCGTGATTGGGCAAAAATTCCATAATTACGTTTCAGCGTATTGTCAGTCAATTGGTCTGAGAGGAAACAAGAATTCTGCACCTTCTCTGGACCTTGTTTTCTGACCCCGTGACAGAAGGTTTTGGCCTCTCATAGGTGTTTTCAGACAGGTAGGGGGGGTTAAATATTTGATTGACAGCTGTAATTACCGATTGCTGTGAAGATTTCCTGATTTCCAGGCGTGGCTCTACTGTTCTACTCTGTGGTTCCACACAGAAGCTTGGAAAAGTGTCTTCAGTTTTCCACAGCGGCATCTATCTCTACATTTAGTCTTTTGATTTTGACAGAGAGGAACGAGCTGCAGAAGGAAGGTGTGTATTTTCAAATTCTGCCGTTTTTTTCCCACTGATTTCGGCTCCTGCAGCTTTAACTTCTTTAATTACTATGAAAAATTACTTAGATGATCCCCATTTAGATGAGTGACACTCCACAATAAACAAGAATTTGTAGATCACAGGTATTACAAGCACCCAGTAAATTCTAGCTGTGACCTTATGCTCTTGTAGAGAGAGAAAAAAAAAATAACTGTTGGCGACTGGATTATTTTTTCATTTCAAGTCAAGAACGTGTTAAGGACAAGGGTATGGCTGGTGAGTATAGAGCATGTAATTAGGTTTCTTATAGGCTGAACAGATCAGTGCTTTATTTAAAGTCTCCTGTCTCCAAGATAGACCGAAGACAAGAGGGAAACACGAAGAAGTCAGAAGTTGCAATACCATGAATGAGAGGTTATTAGAAGTGTATTTTGGAATGATGGACTTTGGTCTGAAGGGATGCAACATCTTACGGATAAAAGCAGTGGTTCAGGTTACGTAGGATACAAAAAATGACAGCACTTTTCAAGGGCCCTGTATAAAACAAACAAGGAGGCCCTAGGTTTTAATATCCTTCAGTTCTTATTGGTGACATGAGTCATCTATACGCTCAGCAACAGATGGAGTGAATGATGAGAAACTGAAAGAGGGGGAGGGTTAGGATGAGGGCTGAAGAGCAATGGATGGCTTTGATGGCATAAAGAAAGAGAGAAGAGTTTGATTGGGATGTAAAAGGGAGATTACGGCTTAAACGAGTACAAGGACGAGACAGTTGGTGAGATGCAGATTTCCTTCTTCTATAGAAAAAAAAGAGTTTGACTTTGAGGGAAATATGCAGTGCAGTCAAGTTTTGTCTTTGACAAAAAAAAAAGTAAAAAGAGTTTTAATCAGTTTACCACCTAACACCCCACAGTGACCTGATGATAATCCATGCTTTAAACAAATGTAATTGTTCTCTTTCTTAATGTCTGATGCAAAACAGAGCTTATAAATCATCTTAGTTGCCAAAACAAGGGTTAAGGGTTTCATTTCTTTTGTTGCTTGTTTCTTTAATTGGAAACTCCAGACCTTGTCACAGCCTGCTCACTAGATGCTTTTCATACATTTTTCCAGCTGTTGTCAATCTGTTGAAAACTCACATTAGACTAGCATTTTTGCATTTGTTTAGTATTCCAGCCGTACAGTGTATCCCAAAGTTTACAGCTAAACCATTGGTAACCACGTGTAAAAACAGGGCACCAAGCTCACTTCCTTTTCAAAGGCTTCCTGAAAGGTCAAATAGATCCTTTGACCTTTAAGGAAGGTCAAAGGGGATGCAGGGGATATTTCCCTCTCATTATTTAGACACATACACATAGTGTAGTGATGTGTGTCAGCAGTATCTCTTCGTTTCCTGAGCTGTGCACGAACAGGCGTTTTGGAAATCAGGAGGAGTCAGAAGGAAAAAGAGGACGAGTCTGACTTTAGGTCAGGGGTCGGTAAGTAAATCTGGCCTGGGCCACAATTTTTTTCTAAGCAATTGAATCGCGGGCCAAAACATCATTGCTTTTGTGTATGACGTGCTCACTATCTACCTGACCAAGATTTCTTCTCCCTGGCAAAAAAAACCCATCTCCTCGTTAAATGAGGCCGCATTTGAGCTGG
Organism: Coranthus polyacanthus; assembly: GCA_037367275.1. Lineage (NCBI taxonomy): Eukaryota > Metazoa > Chordata > Actinopteri > Kurtiformes > Apogonidae > Coranthus > Coranthus polyacanthus. Next base: position 23,749,545 of record JAPQRN010000001.1, read on the forward strand.
AGCTTTGATTTTCAAATAGCCTCACGGTCAGCGATGCGCTCCGAAGTGTGCAGTCTGTGCGTGACTTTTGGACGGCATGCTCAGAGAAGTACAGTTTGATCAAGAAACTCATATTTTACGCGCTGACAACGTTGCCTTTCACCTATACATGCGAGTCGACCTTCTCATCTATGAATGTCATAAAGACACACGAGAGGAATCAAAAACCTCAACAACTGCTTGAGAATTAAAGTGACTTCCACCAGACATCCAAGAAATCGTGACTGGGATAGATAGGCTTATGCTCCTGAGATTACAGAGCAAAAAACTACACTGATAATAGAATTTGGTGAATAAATACAGTAATGACAGACTTAGTACTAACTTAATGGGAAAACTGGTATCTCCCTTCAGTTTCCCACCCCAAGCCGGTGTGCATTCAGGGTCAAGCAGATGATGCTTTTATTTTATTTATTTAGTTTTTGAGCTGATATTGTTGTAATTGGAATTGACATTGTTGCTGTTCATATGTGTGGCGCAGCGGCCCACAGACACAGCAATGTTTGATTTTTCTTTTCACACCAAAGATATGTATTACCTCAAATAAAAAACAGAAGTTAACTAAAAGCCTCTAATAATAGCCATAGCTCTAATATAATAATTGCCAAAAATACAGTGATATTGTGGAACAATACTGAGAAAAAAAGAGATTGTACACAATACTGGAAAGAACTCTGAGGTAATTTGTGATACATAATTTCATTACATACTATAGGTTAAATCAAAGTTTTAGTCAAAAATGCAAATAAAAGCAATGTGACAGGATTAATAATAATATAATATGTCTACTAAAGTGCAGATTAGTAGACAGATTAAAAGCGAGCTGGTGGACCATTACCAAGGGGCAAAGTCATAGATGAAGATAAAGAACACGCAGTTCCAACGCCGATGCAGATTTATATCCCTCATCCTATTTTTCACGGAGAATCTCTAATCCAAGACCTCCAGGACCTCAGAGAAAACTCGAATCGAACTCACATCAAAGTCACCTAAAAACACATAAACCAAATCTGAGCAGGTGTGAAAGGCATTATCAACACCCCGCACTGACCTGCATGATAATCCAGGTCTAAACAAATGTAATTGCTGTGCTTAATGTCTGTTTCTTACTCTCAGATGCGGAACAAAGCTTCTAAATTAGTTTACTGGCCAAAACAACTTTTTGTTTTTCATTCACTGCTGAGTATTTCTTATTTTTTTTACTGCAGTCAAACATGGCAGAGTCACAGAGTAAATCAGCTTTCACCTTATTTTAAAGGACTTATGTGGTTATTAGATGGAGGCTGACGTGACTGCTGCCTCAGAACCATAACGTATATTAGTATCGCAGTATTGTCAGCTATGTGCATTGCCTGTATGTATTTTTTTAGCCTTTAATTATAGTTTAGTTTTGAACTTCAAACCCTGTCATGCCGCAACTATAAAGAGGTTTCATAAAATTTTCCAGCTATCTTTAATCTGTTGAAACGTCTTGTTATGCAAGCAGCGGAATTGTGTATACAACCTCCTATACGGAAACAGTTACTTGGTGTAGAAACTTCTTGTGAAGATGTCAAAAAGCTTACCTCTCTTTTGACCTATGTTGCTATGTTTCCAGTAGCTTCAAACAGACTTCCTCTTCTTCTTTTTTCCATTTTATAGTAGGTGATGTCCAGTGTTTCGGTGCATTGAGTCCTCTACTATGTTTGAGTGTTAATATCCCCTGAACTAAAAAGCACAGAACAGACAAATCAAACACTGGGACACTGTGTTTTTTGCAGCCACCACAGTAGGTAATGGGGAGGTATTCAATTGGTTGTGAGCTACAACATCATCACTATATGTGATAGTAAATAGATATTATTGCATTTTGCTAATAATGCAATGATACTGTGGAACAATACTGAAAAAAAAGTAAATGTTCAAAGATTTTCAGGAATTTTCAAGCTATATAACTTTCATTCCAACCTACGTTTCTGTCTAAAATGCAAATAAAAGCAGTGAGAAGGGAATTATAAAAACCAAGTGCAGCTTTAGTGCACAGATTAAAATGAGCTGATGGACCATTACCACTGGTGCGCACTGAGCAGCAACAGTTGTGTCCTAAACTCATAGATGGAGATCAAGAACATGCAGTTCCAACACTGATACAAATTTATATCCTGCATCCTATTTTTCACAGAGAATCTCTAATCCAAGACCTCCAGGACCTCAGAGAAAACTCGAATCTAACTTTTACGTCACATGAAAACACATAAACCAAATCTGGACAGGTGCAAAAGGCATTATCCTCCTTTTGGGAATGGGTAAGTGGGCGAGAATGAGAGCAGGGAATGTGGGACAGCCCGGAGAGCCATATGTGGCTGCAGTCTGTAAAATGATGTCAGGTTAAAGTGAAATCCCCCACGGACTGTATCAGCACACTTCCCTAATTTGAGCTACTGCTGTCAGCGCAGTTATTTTTGTTAAGTTCAGATCGGAACACTATTTCATAACTACGTGTATACTGTAGATGAAAAGCGTTTCATCACACATTGAAGTAATGTGCTTATCCACCTCAAATCCCCAATTTCACTGAATTTAACCCTCAGGACACCCTATAAAAAAATCACACTTTTCCTCTTAAGGTCCTTTTAGGTCGCTAAAAATATTAAATATGAAGAAAATAAAAAAAAAATGTTTGGTCATTAACTCCAGTCCTCATCATGTATAGTAAATGTGAATTAATTTTCAGAATTTTAACCCTTTAAATGCCAGTTTATTTACATAATGCCATTTTTTTTTTTACACAAAAAATGAATTATTTTCTATTTGACGCAAAGTGTTTTTTTTTTTGGTTCAGGGATTATCAGTCTGGGATATGTCAACGATTAGTAACAATGCTGATTTTGATAGATTATTACTTTTTGTGCTATTACAAAAAATCACACTTTTCCCCTTAAGGCCCTTTTCAGTTCCATGATCATGTTTAAAAATATCAATGATAGTCAGTGGGGACAAAAAGGTCTCCAGGAGGAAGAATGTGAGGCTTTTTCAGTGTTGATGCTGAAATTCCAAAATTCCTTAAAAAATGAAAATCAGATATCATCATCTCAGCATAAAAACTGCCAAAATGAGAGCAAAAAATACAATTGAGAATCCCTAAAAGGGTCGCAAGAGGACCTGAGGGTTAAATAGAATCACAATATGCCTCTAATATGCATGGGTGAAATAATCTTGCAATGTTTCACCAGAAGTGGTTACAATACTTTGTTCTTTTCATAGGCGGCACACCAAACTTTTTGCAGGCTCGTATTCCCTTTCAAACAAGCCCAAACAATGGTGTTAGCAAACAGTCAGCACATCTAGCACACGCTGACCTTTTAATAACGTTAGCATGCCACGGTTTCACTCCTCACTCCTGTTTTAATTAGTTTGCTTTTTTTTCTCTCCACTCTTGTATTAGCTGCTAAATGTGCTACCGTGTTGCAATTAGTTGACAGCATTAGTGACTACTTGGTGAGCTTTGACTTAGAAGAACACTTTGCACAAGTGGACTAGTTTTTACAAGTAGTTGGTGAGCTAGCCACTAATATTATCTGCTGCTGGATAGTTAGTGCAATGAGTTTATTAGCTTCTTTGCTGATAAGCAGCTCCCCGCTGCAGCCTCAAACGCTGTTTTACTGAACCGACAAAAAGCCTAAAATCTCCTTAGAACTGCTGACAACTGCAAGGTTGCAGCTCTGTGTTATTACCACGATTTGTGCAGCTTAAAGCAAAGTTGTATTTGTCAATGTGAGGGAGTTACAAACAGGAGTTAGAACGGGATTCTTGCAACATCATTTTCTGAAACATTTACCTCAGCTTTATTCAGCCCCTTGCACCTCAACTTCATTTTCAGTGATATTCCTTATAAATACATGTGTGGTAGAGCTCAGTTAACATTGAGGGTCAGCCAACACATGACAACGCTGCTAAAGAGGGAATTAACTGTGAAATTCTAAAGCCATAACAATGTTTAAAATAACATTTTGGGCGATAGGCAATAGGCGATACCAATGTTATTTTCTGTTTGTTTATTTTGGATTTATTCAACCTATTGTTGCCAAGGAAACAAAGAAATCTTTTTTTTTCTTTTTTCTTTTAAATAAGTGGACTGTTTTAAAGTTTGTAGGGCCTTCATTACACTATCTTTGAATAACAATATCATACAAAATGTATCATACAAACTTTAATATAACACAACAGATGAACGTCAGTCTCTGCCATCAGTGAAATAAGAAAAGACAAGATATCCTTTATTGTGTCAGCAGGGAAATTTGTGTTGAGCAATAGTACTGCATTACAGCTGCATTGGTAAAGTACACAACAAATACAATACAACACTGTAACCAGACAGAAAAAACAATAAACACAAATGACAGCATAACATTTCATGAGTAAGAGTACAAGTTAAAATACACATAAAACCCATACCCATAAAAGTCCAAAGTGTGCAAACAATATACAAAAAAACCCCACCAAACAAAACCTAGAAATCCTAAGACTTGAAATGACATCTTAATTGCCCAGAGCCAGTCCTTAAGGCTGATATGGACCGACACCGTTGTCTGGCTGATATATCTGTGTCAATTTTCACGAGTAAGCATGTGGACACACATGGACACCAGCCATCTCAGCCAAAATGTTTGACCTGAAGCAAAGCAAAAATCCTCATTGTTGGAATGTGTCCATCGTGTTGTTTGTTGCCTCGGCACTAGATTTCCCGTTGGCCCATCTTCTAACCTTGTCTTTCAGGCATCTGGTGTGCTTGCTGTTGTCGAGGGACAAAGCACGAATTCTCACCCAACTGCTCTGTTTTTGGGTTTTATCACTGAACAGCTTTGTGTTCGCAGCAGGCTGGGGCTTGAAACAGGGTGTCACTGTCACTGTGTCTGTTTTCTTTTTTTTCTACTGAGAAAACAGAAACCTTATTGATTTCTCTGGGAGTGCAAACATGTGCTCGTTTCCTTGTCTGGCTTATTTCCATTGAACGTTTTGAATCTGTGCAAGATATTTACCACCTTATTCTGCGCTGCATAGGTCCAGTTACGCCGAAGCAAGCGTTTGTGAGGTTTATAGTAGGAAGCGATGCAGGAAAAAAAAAAGCCCATTACAGGACCGCGGCTTCCATTTGCTAATCTGGTGGGAGTCCAGCTGGATCACTGGGCTAAGGCACATACCATTACATAACGGAGACACTGTGGATTTAAATCCTTTGTTGCAAGTCATCTTGTCATCCTCTGTCCTGTTTGCTTAATAGATTGGTAGGACTTTTTTAGCCCATAAGTCCGTAGAAAGGTCGGACTGCAGGTCAGGCATAGAATCCATGTCTCAGGAGCTGGAAGAATTTGTTGTTTTTGTTGTTTTGTATTTGCTTCCCATTCTCTTTTCAATTTCCCACCCTACTTAATTTCTGTACGTCTGTTTTTTTCCCTTCAACTTATTTTTGAATGTTTCTTGAAATTAAAATGATGCGAGTTGCATGTAGCGAATACCAATTACAAAGCATTGCACTGACATCTGGCTCTAGTGCACAAGTATTACTGCTCAAAACACAAGTTCATCTTTACAGCAGGAACGGGCTGAGCTTTGCTGCACTCTACTGGTGATACGCTGGGAGTGTAAAGTGTAGGAACGCCATCCCTGTTGCTCCAAATGTGCGTTCATTTGAACGTGTAGCATCTTTGTGTCTAAATGCAGAAGAAATTACTTTAAGATCAGAGCAGCACTTCACAGATTAACCTTAAAATAGAAGATGTGCTGTTAAAAAAAATAAATGCAGAATGGAATTTAAAGTGGTTGAACTGAGAAAACACGTTGCATGTTCTCTCAGTTGCGCAGGTTTCCTCTCCAGTTCCTCCTGCCATCAAAACAATGAAAGATAGGTTAATTGTCCTTTCAGAGCCCTTGATCGAGGTACTAGTTTAGATCTGGATTTGACCGCGGGTGCCTCCAGGGGCAGCCCACTACTCCTAGTGGACTAGGATCAGTCAAATGCAGAGATTGAATTTCCCTTCGGAAAAAATAGTCTCATATGAAGACATGCCAAAATGTAGAAAGATGTCGAAACTGTGTTCGTTCCCCAAAACTGACCCGAGGAGATTAGAGCTGGCGCCTCTGCATTGGTCACATACTGAGCTAATCTCTGGCACTCATACAGAACCACATGACATGGCACATAACAGCAACAACAACAACAACAACAACTATACACACATACATTGTGTTTCCATGGGTTTGGGGGACATTAGATTGATTTATGGCACTTTTCGGACGCATGGTACTGACTCGACTCTACTCGCCTTACTTATGTCAAACATTGAGGATTTACGCCCCCTAATGAAAGAAATACATGGCCACACACACAAATGAATAGATTATAACAAACTGTTTATGTATTACTGTATTACAGTTTTAAATCCACATTTGATGGATTATATGAGGCATCAGAAAACATATTCAAGGAAAGTCTGAAGTTACAGTTCATTAGATACACATACAGTATGATCATACTGTTCATTTTCTTTTTGTAATAAGTACAGAACCTGCTCGATACGCAGGTATCAGCGGCACAGACGTATCGAACAGTAAAGGGAGAAGCACCATCTTGATTTACTGTTGGTTAAATCTTCAGTGTTGGGATTTTTCACATTTTAACAGGCGAGGAGACAGAGAACAAATGAAAAGAACAAAGAATTACAAATATAGAAGAAAAGTGGGAAAGAAGTATAAAAGACCTAAGAGAAGTCTTTCACATCATTTACATCACATTTTACATCTTGAGAAGTTATATTTACTGAGATTAAATAACACATTTTTAAGACTTTTACCTGAAAAAGGAAATGTATCTCATGTGAAAGCCAGTCTTTTGTTTGACTTCAAATGTAGCACCTTCATTATGTGATGCTCTGAGACAGTAATGCACACAATCAAACAATCATGCCATAATAAAATAATCATAATAAATAATAATCACATAATGATGTAACATTTCTGAACATGTAACTTTGAACGTTGAAACTCCAACTGCAGAGCGACTTATTTAATACAGCTGTCAGATACATTTAGTGGATTAAATGTTGGAGGAGCATTAGAAACACATTTATAGTAATTTCCAGTGACACGTTGCTGTTTTGGCTAATCCCACAACGTGATGATGAAACACTGTGCTGGAGAGAGTGAGACAAAGTGGCATGATTCTGCTTCTCGGACTAAATTGGGCTTCTTCATGCACAAAAACATACATTCATACGTGTTTATAAATGTAATTCTGGCAGTACACCACATATACAGAACATAATTCCTACTATTTAAACTTCTTAGCGTCCATCAGGTCACCATCGACGGACTTTAGGAATAGGCTTTGTGTTGCAATGAAGCCATATGTAGTTTAGGTTGTGTTTCAGCCACATGTTAAACACAGAAATTGTAAATGTTGCCTTTCAAATGAAGTCTAATACATGCATTTTGGCCTCACACTTCTTCTTCTTACCCTCATAACCCTAACCCTAGCTTCGGGTTAGGGTTATGTGAAGAGTGGATGTTAAAAGGTTCAACGAAACAACTTTCTACTGAGTTTAGTTGGCGGCTAGTCAAAAACGTTGTCAAACTATGACCAAACAAATGTTTACATCTGCCTTTTCACATAGATTTTTAAAAAAATTCATCTTCTTCTTTTTTTCTCGTGATGTTTCCCTTGCGTTTAATGTGCCTAATACAAAATGAACGGAAGAACTCCCTCTTGTTTTCTTCATTTTCCACTCTTCTATGTGCCTCTGTTTTCACTCGCCTCTTGTACCTTAAATGAGAACCGAGTAAGATAAATATTCTTCCCCTCTAATCTGAAATGCCAGGGATTAAACGGGCAGCCAACTCTCCATCCATAATTCTGCCCATCCTCTCTCCCCCTCTGTCTCTCCCTCACACACACACAGTTCTACCACACTAGTCATTTTGACACCATAAGCATGATGTTTGAGAGGCAGAGAGATGAAGGTGGGTGGCATGGATTAGATTAAGTTGGTCCAAATTCAAAGGATCACTTGTGGGGGAGTGTGTGTGTGTGTGTGTGTGTGGGGGGGGGGGGTGACAGCTGAATAGAAAAAAAAAATGTATGCGTGTGTGTTTGGTCACGTCATGCAATCAGATCCAGAGTCTGGCAGTCGCTTGTTTCAGCCCAGAGATGAACCAGCTCTTCCCTTCAATCTCCAGCACCCTGCTGCAGTTCCATAATATCACAGAGACACTTGTCAGAGGTCAGCATGGCTGCCTCCAACAACCTATTGGAGTTTAGGATTTAATGCGTCATCATATACCTACCTCGCCTCTCTATGGACCAATAAGACATAGGATTGATGCACGTGCACTGAGAGGAGTCAGCGTTCGCTTGCAGTAGCAGCAGCGGTGCCTTCGCCTCACCGGGTCTGCAAGGTGTTGCCCCATGGGACGCGCTGGATGTTGTGTGTTGTTGGATTTTGCACTTTTACGTGACTGTTGAGCAGATACAGGGAAGAGAAAGGCGGAAAGAGAAGTGTGGGGGCAAAGGAGGAGAGGGAGGGGGAAGACTGGAAGAGGTGAAAAGAGGGCAGGGTGATGGGAAACATCAACAAGGCATCTAAAAAGAACAGTAAGAGGAAGAAGGTAAGGATTCACTCACTTGCTATTAGTTGGTGTCGTTTTGCAGATGTTCACACTTCTGGCACTCTTTCTGAACAAAAAAAAAGTTTTAACAAAGTAACAAAAGACATTTACAGCTTTGGAAATAATTGAGACTCGTAAATCCATCAGGGTTTTCTTGTGTGCAAATGTGAGGAAAATGTTTTCTTTACAAATTAAATAAAGAAATAAGTTGTATTTCAACTTCTGACAAAAAAACTCCAATCTTCTTAATAGCAAGTAACATAAATTAAGAACATCCGATTTGGAAAAACAACCTAGGAACAAACAAAATTCCAAGAAGTGAATATCAAAAGGTCATGATGTAGAACAATTAACAATCAACACTGAATGTACACAGAAAAACACAGGAGGGCTAATCATTGTTTCCAAAGCTGTATATTTTAATGTTTCACTTGCATTTCATTGCAGTCAGTGGAATTAGATTGAATAGATTCATGTCTTCTATTCTCGCTGGTCCGCACCTCTCTCAGGGGGTGTCGTCCGTAGAACGAAGTGGCGCCCCGCTTGCTGCAACCATGCTAGAGGGGCTGAGCGGTGCAGGTGAGGTGGACACAGACGACGAGGAGGATGGAGAGATGGAGCAGGAGTTCGATGAGCCCCTGTGCGCTTTGGTTAAGAACTGCAACATGCTGCACAACATAGTGGGGCCTGCTTGTATCTTCCTCAGACAGGGCTTCGCACAGAGCCAGCTTGTATGTATGACACACACACACACACACACACACACAGACAGAACAGTCGGCGTAATCGCTGGCACAATCTCCCATAAATCTCTTCATCCATCCATTTCATAGAGCCCCACCGTCCAAAAGGTGAAATTAAGGTCCTCCATCAGTTTAGTGTGACATCACCACAGCATTCCCATCCAGTCTTCACCCAGTAAGTATCGACGCCCCATTTACCCTGCAAATCACCTACATGTTCACCTAGAATGAAAGAATGTAGTTTACATTATGACGGATCCGATATATGTTCAAGTGCAAGGAATTGTTTCACAGAATAATGTAGCATATGGTGGAGAAAAAATAAAAGTTCAAGGTTCTCCATGTTGAATTCAGGTTGAGGGAAATTAAATGATCACTTCCACGTACAGTACTGTGTGTTCTCTGCATGAGTTCAGAGCTGTAAATGAATGAAATGAATTAAGATAACACATTGGGCTAATATGACAGAGTTACTGGCCCTTCATTTTATCCAGACTATGATCGTGATCATAAATTTGCCTCCATACAGCGCCTGATGTCAAGAGTAACACATATTTCAGATGAATGTGTTATGTAGAGAAGGTGGATGTAGAGGAGATCTATAACAGGGTCATTTCCTGACTGCAGCTGGCAGTGCTAATGGAAGATTACCATTAAGTTGACTTTCACATGCGTTATTGAACTATAGGCTTTCCTTATCAGAAGACCTTGGGCTGACTTTGGAGGAGAATAAAATGATGAAGATGGTAAATGTTTTATGGTCATTAGTTTTAAGGTAATTCAACTGGGCAACATTCTCTAAACGTCAGTTTTAAATTTACAGAGTACTGCACACGGACACTGCTGTAATGTTCAGATATACAGACATGAACACGCAAAAGGATGTCACTATTTGTGTGCAATGCAGAGCAGAAGAGAGTAATAAGTTGGCAGACATGGGAGAGAGGAAGAAGTTACTGAATACTGTTCATATTGACAGTTTGATAAAACTACTTACTAATTATATTTCAACAGTGGACACAAACTTGCTTTGCCTTGACTATTTTTACCAGTGACCAGTTAACCCAGCAGCATGCAAAGTCATGACCTTTTAGAAGCACTTTCTGATCTTGAGGAACGAGATGAGGTTTCTTGACTGAGTAACAGATTAGTCTATGAGATGGGTCTGATGAGACTGATAGCTTTTGCTGGGTATAAATCCCCATAATCCCCTTTGTTCTCTAGTATGGGAAACTAAAAAGAAGCTACTGAGTTGATGCTCCTTTGGCAGGAGAGTATAGGCTCTCATTTGCCTTTCCATCTTTTCACATAGTGTTTGTGACACCAAACTGTTGCTACATGATAAAAATGTTAAAGCTGAGTCATATTTTTAGTACTTTTTGGTAATGCGGGAGGCTCACACTGTTTCAGCTGGATTTGTTGTTTTCTTCTCACTTCTGATACTTTTAAAGGTTACATTTATAATTTGGAAATGCAAAGATAAACCCCTACTATCAACAGAGTTAGGGGTTGTACTTTTTACTGCTTCATCAAGTGTGTGTTATGGTGAAATGCTAATCGTCATTAGCGTATTAGCGCAGTAACGTACCAGTAGTATCAGTAGGTATTTCAGTGTAGTAGTGGATGTATTATTCTAATGAACAGAAGCCCTTCAGCAGCACTACTTTTTCCCATGTTGGACTGACGGCAGACTGGACGCTAAAATGACTCACTACTCACTCTGGTGTTACAAAGTGGTATTACAAGACAGGCTGGCACGGGCTAGTGGGTTAGCATGCTAGTTTGATATAAATTTCTCTGCAATACAATACAGTGACATCTTTGGCATAACATCAGAACTATTATTTGGTCCTCCTCTGATAATTTATGTTTTTTGAATGTTTTTAAGAAGAAAAAGATGCTTTAAAGCTGCTGCAGGAGCCAGAAACCAGGGGAAGAAATACATGCATTCCTTCTGCAGCTCTCTCCTGTCTGTCCAAATCAAAAGACTAACTATAAAGATAGATGACCTGATGCCATTTCATGCTGCGATGCAAAAGCGAAACCAAAATCTCATGGTTATGGGAGCTTCCATGTTGCCTCTGTGACAAACCACGGACCAGAGTCACGTCTGACAGAATCTTAACAGTAATCAAAGCTGCCAGTCACATATTTAATGTCCCTACGTCTCTGGAAACACCTGTGATTAGCCAAAACCTTGTTTCATAGAGTCGATTTTCTACAGCCTGTAAACAGAGTCAAGAGGAGACGCAGAAGTCCACTTGAATTACAATATGCTGAAAGGATTTTTTGCCCAGTGACGCCAGAAAACTATCACACACTGAAGCTTTAATTTCCAATTTTTTTCACTTTGAAGTGCCATAAAATATCTGATAAATGGTTGTTGTCATAGTTATAAATGATAATTATTCCTCCTGTGGGCACCTATGAGACAATGCAGGTTTACATACAATATAGTGAAATATGCTGACAAACTTATACAGCTTTGAAATAATTCGTGAATTACCGTTGGAAAGTAATGAAAAGTGAACATTTGTCCTAAATGTGACTTGTAAATCTATCAGGGTTTTCCTGTGTGCACATGTGAGGCAAAAATCAGACAAACCACACATGACACCCTCACTTTACAAATTTAATCAAGAAAAAACAAGGTGGTCTAGGAGTTATTTCCAAAGCTGTGTGTGGTAATAAATACGTTTGTATGAAATGTGTGTATGAAATTTTGTATTATAAGAATGAGGAATTTAACCTAAAGTGACTATCCACAGTTTTACGTGCGTGTGTGAAAGCAGGTTGCACGTTCAGTCTGTGCAGGTGTGGTAATGTTTGTTTAATCTAGCGCCGGATGGTCCGCAGGGCAGATGCAGATGAAAAAAAATAAAAATAAATAAATAAATCAGCAGCCGATAGAGAAATGAAAAAACAATAAGCCTTCGTGATTTGTAATACAATTTACCACTGTAATCTCCTTGCCACTGTTCTCTCCCCTGCAGCCTCTAATCCAGGTCTGTATTATTCCCGCTGCTGATGTCACAGCCTCGCAGAACACATTGTGAACAAACGTATCCTGGCATCACCTCTGCCAATTCAACATCAACTGCAATGTTCTGTGGCAAATCTACAGTTCGAAGGCGCAGCTTTATTTAAATGTATTTTTGCACCCCACATATTATTAGTTTTTGAAGATGATTGGTTTTGATACAAATATAAAATACCAGTAAGTGCCATTTATTGGTATATTTCACCAAGTAGTGCATGTTAAAATGGGATGGGTTTCTCTGGTTTCTGCAATATTTTTCCAAACCCTTTCATCAGTTTTGTTGTGTTTGTTTGTGTGTGTGTGTGTGCGTGTGTGTGTGCATGTCTGTCTTTTTGTTTTATAGTGCACCGTTGTGGAGCATATGTACAGCAGACTTACAAAGCTTCTGCACCAGCAGGAGTAGGATGAGATTGGAGAGGAGATTGTGTAGCAGATCAACTAAAAAGGTTATTAGGGTCAGTCAGATCAAAAACCAAATAATCCACTCGCAGAATCTCTGCTCAGGCGGATGAACATGGCACAAAAGATACTTCATATGAAAAGGAGTTAAAGCGTAGAGCCACAAAAAGGGTTTTGTCAGCACGAGTGTGTGTATGTCCCTCAAATAGAAAACGATGTACAGAGTAAGACTAAAACAATATGTAAATAACCTGACTGCTTGTTCATTTCTCTGTGTCTTCTCTCTGGACCGACGCAGGACAGGGATCTACGACCAGAAGAAATGGAAGGTACAGACATATCAAAATCCAAACCTCTCTCATCACTTCAGGTGTCCTCTTTGCCTGTAGAGATCCATACAAAATTAAAGACTGTTTTGACTTCATCCTTTTCTTGAATGCCAGCAACGTGGCACATCATTTTCATTATTATTAGTATTATTATTTTTACTATTATTTTCATTAAACATGTAAAAAAAAAGCCCAGTGTAACATCGAAATGAAAGATCTAACTAATAGTGAGATATCAGACAGATGTCTAAATGTAGACACAAAGCTGTGTGGTTGTGGACTTTATTAAGAAAGACTAATTTGCTTGGAATTCTGGGTGAATAATGTTTTTTTTGGGGGGTTTTTTTACAAGCTAAATTGTATGATTGGTGATTGTGTAACCATGTCAAGCTATGCAGCCCCGTTCACTGCAGCAGAAAACTCTGGCAAGAAAGGTCTTAGTTCTATGTGAGCCTGGTGGTACAGTCACTAATTGTTTAAGCTTAAGGAGCCTGTTCTCCCTCCCAAGGTATCCTGCTTGGACATGAGCCCTTGGCATCTGTTTTCAATGTCCGGGGTACCCCTATGGCGTCAACACGTAGGGTACCAGATAGAAGTCAATGTAAGTCCTTAGACGTCGGAAATTGACGACATGAGAGAGGTGACAGGTAGTTAAGTGGCAAAAACCTTAGTAGGAGGTGGTTGTAGTGGAAAACCAAAGTGTGTGGACTTACACAGGAGACCAGGTTTCTTGTCCCATTTCATGCTGTGTTTATTTTGCCGTTTTCTCTCTTTGTCTTTCTTATTTCAGCTGTTCCCCCAAACCCAAACCCTGACTCTTTTTCTAACCCTAACCAAGTTGTTTCTGTGCTTAAACCATAACCGTGACATTGTCTAGACGTGTTTTGGACTATCCCGTGCATTGAAAAATGATGCCCTACCCTGGCCAAGTCTCAGTATGTGGCGAGTTGGGAGGGAGAATGTATAGACTCAAAATAAGTCAGCCTTTTTTTTTTTGTAAGACTGTCTACCTTGCATCTGACTGATCTAAGAGCAAAAAACTGAGATTGATGTAATACTGGACCAGTTGTCCCCCAGATGTCTGGCTCACATGTTACAACTCCATATTCACGGGAAAGTTATTAGATTATAATATGAATATGCAATATTTATTCCAAAACTGTATTATTTATTAAAACAGGTAACATGCATATGAACTTTATATATGTACTTGTATCACAAAGTCAACATTTTGCATATTTTACACTGAGATTAATTGGTGATTGCTATTGTCTCATCTTACTACTAATAAAAGTCTTTCCATTGGAATGTTTTGAAAGATGCTACACTTAAAAAAAAAAAAAAGAAAGTCATGCACAGAGGCTTTAAAATGTCTATCTGTATCATCTCTATGTATTTCCTGCAGAGCTGCGTGAGGCGTTCAGGGAGTTTGACAAAGACAAAGATGGCTTCATCAGCTGTAAGGACCTTGGCGAGTGCATGAGGACCATGGGATACATGCCAACAGAGATGGAGCTGATAGAACTCAGCCAGCAGATCTGTGCGTTGGACACAAACATAGTACTTAACAAACATGTCCATAATTCGCTTGGGCAAAGAGCAGGGGAATGAGGAAGTAACACGAGAGCTGTTACTGAGTTGTTGTCATGGGGCCCATCATTTCTGGATGCCCCTTTTTTCACTTATCCCTGCTGCTGGTCATAAATTACTGTTTTATCATTATTTATCGATTGTGAAATAGGGAATGTTTGTCAAATTCTATGCTTCAAGCTTGTGATAATTAAAATCAATAATATTTGACATATGTTTTTTGAATCATAGAACTACACCTTGGTTATCATTTTGCTTGCCTGTTAACATCTTAACATCCCCGGGTCACCAGCAACCCATTTTAGGATTAGGGTTACAAATTAGGGTTAGGGTTATAAGAGAGTGTAAGGTAATATGCAGGGTTTAGACTTCATTTGAAAGAGAACATCTTCTAGTTTTTCCGTTTTTAAACATGTGACAAATAATCAAAGGACTTTTTGTGTGCGATGACTGTCCTCTAGGTGGCGGTAGAGTTGACTTTGAGGACTTTGTGGAATTGATGGGTCCCAAGATGCTCGCTGAGACTGCAGACATGATTGGAGTCAAGGAGCTCAGGGACGCCTTCAAAGAGGTCTGCAACGACACACAACTGGGTCCCATTTACCCCCAAATTTATTTTGAATGCAGTCACCAGAAAAATTGTTACCACTGTACATTTCTGCAAACCACAGATATGAAGGATGTCAACATTTGACCACGTCTGTCAGATATTATATTAATTCTGATTTTTTTATGCTTTAGGAAAAGACACTAAGGCTTGATTTAATACAGAAAATTCTCCAAAGATGTTACAAAACGAGACATGGTGTATTTTGTAATATTTAAATAAAACCACAATCTTTTCCTTACGTCAACCAAAGCACTTTTATTGCCTAAAACTAAAAACTTGGGAAGCAAACTTTGGTTCACAGATGTTGACGTTACGGTTATGGTTTGCAGAAACACACAATGGCAACATCTTTTTCCTGGCAATTGGATTTGCATTCCCTTTTTCTTTGTGTCTATTCAGTGTCTTTTTTTTCCAGTTTGACTCCGACGGTGACGGTCAGATCAGCCTCGGGGAGCTGAGGGAGGCCATGAAGAAGCTGATGGGAGAGCAACTCAACCACAGGGAAATCGACGAGATCCTGCGAGATGTAGACCTCAACGGGGACGGCCAGGTGGACTTTGAAGGTAAGTAATTACAACTTTAGCAACTATAGGAAGCTGAGGACAAACAAGCAGAGAAAGAAAGGGGAAGAGGATGTGTCAATGTATGTAGGACTGGCTAGGGAAAAAGTACCCCACATCCAGTTATTTCAGGATGAAATGATTAAATCATCTTCAGAACACAAGCAGCAAAAAAAACAAAGCTATTAGGTGGACGAGGATATTGTGAAAAGAGGTAATACATTGAAATGGTCCTTTAGTAACAATAACAACATACATCCTCCTTCCACAGAGTTTGTGCGAATGATGTCTCGCTGACTCTTCACCGGACCTTGCTGGACTCAAAGTCTGTGCTGCACTGAAGAAAAAAACAACATGGACCTGACTGCACACTGTTAATGTTCTTCTTGTGTACAAAGACTTTTGTGTGTCTGTTTATTTTGAGTTACAGTATTTCCATCATCTCTCACTTGTAAGTCATTCCCTTTAATGTGTTAGTGTTTTTAATAATGAACGCCATGTACAGACAAGTGACAAAGTAAATGGAAAACTTAATGGGAGTGGTGTCTTCCAGAATGACAGTGTCCTCATCCACACGGCATGAGCTGTCACTGAATGGTTTGATGAGTATAACAAAGATGCTGTTGTTGTCCCAGTGGTTCGCTTTGTAGAGCACATACCTCATAGGCTGAGGCCTTACTGCACCAGCTGGGGATTGATTCTCGGCCCCGGGCCCTATGCTACATGTCTTCCCGCCCCTGCCTTTCCTCCTATCTTTACTATGTGTCTATCCAAATATGACATTAAAACCACCAAAAACAGGAAAACATAACAAGCGTAATGTGGCCTTCACAGCCACCCAATGCGCAACACACATGAACGTCTATGCAAGATTTTGGACCAGCGTCTTAGACGGTGCTCTCCGCCACCATCAACAATAAAAATGAGGGAATAAAAATGAATGTCTTTTCAAAGAATGGTGTTCATCCCTCCACGAGACTTCAGGGACTTGGAGAATCAATGCCAATGGACACTGGCGCTGTTGTGGTCAACACCATACTAAGACACTTTATGTTGGTTTTTCCTTTAATTTGTCACCTGTCTGTATTTACATGTATTGAGGGATTATGGAGAGCGATGAGAGACGAAGAGTGATGGTTCAGAGAGGAGCTGGTGTGAAGATTTGGTAAGTAATTTGAAACAATGACAACCAACGATAATACTCAAAAGCACAAGCAGTTTTTAGCCCCCTTGTCATGGGATGGAACTAATACAACAAACACCAAGGGATTTGCTTTGATTTTCTGAAAGTATTGAAATAGTAATTAAAACAAAACATCCATAAGGTCAAATAAAATCCGAATTCTACGCATTGGCTACATGTGCGTAAATGTACATTACATTTTATCCCAAATTTGTGTGAATCTACCCTTAAAACGTTCAACAAGTTGGTTACTTGTCTTGAATCTAACTAGAAGTAACATGATTGAGAAAGTCTATTGTCAACGTTTCTGTGACAACTAAAAACCTCCATTCAAACTTGAACTTAACTGTTTTGACTGTGACTGTGTAGTAATATTGTAGTATAGATACGAAAAGTGAGTGCTTTGTTACTGATGGAGGAGAAGTATAATAGATAATCACCACATCTTTATTGTGCAAAAATAACAGAAATTTGCATTTACATTATTCTATTAATGCAGGAAAATCACTTTTTTGCAGATACTGTTATTTTTCCATGTCAGTATTTTTTATACATATTTGATAATACTAACTAGACAGTTTCTAGTGTCTGTTCCACGTCTGTACATTTGCAGTTAATGTTTTTGCCCATACGTGTCTCAAAATACATGTATATTTTTTCAGTCTATTCACACATGTCATTTTAATTGTACAGTATAGTCAGCATGTCAGACAAAATTGCACTGTAAATATTTAAGTGAATAAATGACAATAAACTCACTTTTCTTGACCAGTTTCTCCATGAGGGAGGTGAAAATGTCTCATTTATTTTATTTTCTGTGTTCAGATTTTTTGGTTTTTGGTGGGATTTCTACATTTGTTTACATTCATTCTCAGAT
>JAPQRN010000001.1:23804789-23815143 GCA_037367275.1 Coranthus polyacanthus
TCTCTCTCTCTCTCTCTCTCTCTCTCTCCCTCTTTCTCTCTCTCATCTAACCAAATCACTCCTTCTCTTCTCTCCCCGTTCACCTCCTCTCTAATCCATCTCCTCCAATGCTCCTTTCTCTACTCTTTTTTTCTGGTTCTCTCTCCTCCATGGTTGTCTTTCCTATAGTGAGGGCCAAATATGAGGTGGGTTGGCTGAGGTTAAGACTGCAGGTTTACCTGGTCATATGAAGAGGGAGAAAAGGGAGCAAGAATAGGCATCAGTTCACCGCCATGAAAACAAACAGACAACAATAAATCCTCAGGTTTAGGACTGGTGGAATGAAATTGCAAGGAAGACATACTCTTTATGATAGTGAAGGCTATGTGGCATTTGAACAAAGCCTAATCCCAAACTAATCACTACTTTTATTTTCTTGGCTCTAGTCTATTTGGAAAGATTTAGTGAAAACTAATTTTAGATGCTATCAATGCTCAGCATGATCAGTGCTTTGCTGGTCAGACTCACAGGAAGTAGTTTGTTTGAATAAGCCTGTCAACGGCCCACTACTTTGGTTCGCATTCTTCTATCCTAAGCCCATTCTTACTCCCAGGTCAACACATTCTGCCATTTGGTCATAGTGTCCGTTTTCAGTGCCTGGGGTACCCCTATAACATCAATTTTCAACACACAGGGTGCAAGATATAAGTCAATGTAAATGCTTGGACACTAAAAATTGACGCCATGGGCCAGGTGATGTTAAGTAGCAAAATCCTTAGTAGCAGGTTGTTGGGGTGGTTAAGATGGAATACCAGCATTTGTGTCCTGTTTCATGCTGTTTATTTTTGTCTTTTTTGAGTTTGTCTTTCTTATTTTAGCCCTTCCCCTGACTCTTTTTCCCTATAACCCTAACAAAGTTGTTTTTAATGCCTAAACCAACCTCACCTGACCACATGCAAATGTTCCATCAACACGTTCCCCACCAACACTTTTGGTGTGACACATCAGCTGACGCCCTTCTGTGCATCCAACTGGTAAATTTCATTCAGGGTGTATTAATAATGTCTGACTCAATCAGTGTCTTGTTGGTGGTCTTGCTCTCCCAGGCTCTCCATTGGTGGAGTTGGGTGGGTGGCTTCTGGGGCCCAAGCCCTGAATGTTTTCTCAAAAGCCCTGAATCTTTTTTAAAAATAAAAAATAACGTTTTTAAAATAACTTCAACTTTATATTTATTCTGAAGATATAGGACATGTTAACAAGGGATGTGTTCACAGACTGAGCAGAGGAGTAGTTTTATCAGTTCATGTTAGCAATTAAGCTCATAACACTTTGTACAGTTTGATTCTTGCTTGTTTAAGGTGTTACTTTGTTCACTATGCATCCACTGCATGTGCCCTCGTTTGAGCACATCCACAGAGATGTGAGTGTGATGTTTTCTTCCTAGAATCCATTGTAAAATTGTTGTGATTCTGTAATCATATACTGACAGATGCGCACTCCGCAATTATAGCAAAGTGTAGCCAGACTAAATATTGCTAAGCTTCCGTAACATTATCATTTCCACTCAGTCGCTGTGATACACTGGCAACTATGCACCAAAAACTATGCTCAGAATTCTCCACTTTCTAAAAATCTCATGTCTAAATATTGCAATGAGATTGGCCCATAAATATGATAAAATGCATAGTTTATAGTATTAGTATAGTAGTACAGTATGTGAGGGAGGGGTCTTGAGGGAGGACCCAGAACCGAAACCCTCCAGAAACCTAAAAGGAAAACCCTGACATGGTCTAAAATGCAAAACATCTGCGCTGCCTTGGGATGTTTTCACAAAAGAAATAATGAAACCAAGAAGCAGGAAATAACATTCCACAGGTGTGCATTTTTTTCAGAACATTTTGCTGTGAACATGATGAACTTGATATATGACAGTAAGTTATGCTCATTTTAAGGTCATTTTAAGTTATATGTTTTTTTATAACTTAGATTATAAAAAAAACATTTTTAGTTATGCAGATGGTAAAAATGATATTTGCCAATCATCAAACTTTTTATACATTTAAATGATATGAGATTGGAGCTAAATTTCATGTCCCTTGCATAAATATTCAGCCCATGTCATGTCCCTGGTGCTTTTATTTTCAGTTGTACAAAACTGTAAGATTGGTTTCTCACAATGTGTTAATGTTAAACTGCAGTTCTGCATTAACTGCTGATACACTGCAAAAAAAACAAAAAAAAATCAAAGTCATCACCTGAATTTAACTAAGCAGGTAAGAGCCTTCCATTAGATAATTACTGCAGTGATTAATATGTTTCAGCTGCAACACGTTATTTAACACTAACTGATGCAGTGAGTAGCTTCTCATTTCTTAAACAACCATAAATTTTCTACGGAGCATAAAGATTGGACTGTGGATCAATGGAGAAAGGACATGTGGTCTGATGAGTCCAGATTGACCCTGTTCCAGAGTGATGGGTGCATCAGGGTGGGAAGAGACATGGATGAAGTGATCACCCATCATGGAAAATAGAAAAATGCCTCATTATTTCCTGATTCTGTCACAGCATTTTTATTGTGAAAACACAAATAAACACACCCATACCTTTGCAAAGCTCTTCAGAAGTATTCTAGATACTATATGCAATAGTTTTCTTTGACCAAAGTGGTCCTGACTGAAGTATATATCACTTAATTATATATGCCACTCTACATTTTTAGTGCTTCCCACAGTAAAATGAATAGCTGTAACACATGCCATATTTAACCAATGCCGATGTGTGTTAAATACCTGCTGCCTCAGCTCCACTCTCCAGATGATGTGTTCAGCCAGACCTTTGTCTAGCACTGACACAGAGCTAAAACCAAGAGTGGAGACAGGTCAGACTAGAGACTAATATATTGTTTGTTCAATTACACAAAGTATTTATTTATTTATTTTTAGGATTCTATGTAGTTTGTTTGTAGAGTATACAGCTATGTTCCTTAAGAATCTCACTGAAAACCGTTGTTCCCCTCACACTGGAATTAAGATATGTCAGGACAACAGATGCAGTGAAGTGAAAACAAAGCATTTACAGGAGGTGTGTATGCTGATTTGCACAGAAAGCAGCCAACCTTGTAGCTCAGTCACTGACAGGGAGGTGGACAAGAGCTGGGCTTTTTACTAACTACATGTTCAGCAGATAAAATCCCTCACCCGCATGGCCGCCCCTCGGTATTAACTCAACCTTGCATGAAGACTGCCTTGATCCGCTCTCCCAGAGCATTGGCCCATTCTCTCCCAGCACCCCTAACCTCTTCACACTTCCTCCTCAGGCCCCAATCCCTGCTGACATTTTTAACAGAGTCCCACCTGTGATTTGCATTTATGCAAAATGGACCCACCAAATTAACGACAGGATCACTTAGGCGAATGCTATGCTAATGTGCCATCTGAAATCTGGCAGCTTAATTTCATTTTTGAGCTTCCCCTCCACAGGAGAGGCAAAGCTCACACAACGGGTAGACTCGTCCACTTAATGAATCTGTTTAAAATCCAATAAAGACTTTCATAGCTCATCGAGCCTCTGTCTCCATTAGCAGGCAGCGTCACTTCCACATCAAGACTTATTTAGCTAAATGACAAGTTAGTGATGCACATGTTGGTGCACTAAACCACTGGGGTCAGAGAAGGACTCAGGACTTCATAATGTATTCACAGTGCATACAGTATGCAGAATGCAAGCTACTATTTGTGGTGTTTTTACTGATGGCTTCATCGCCTTTTGACTCCACTGCCATTCAGAAACTATTAAAAAACTCATAAAAAGGCCATCTTTAACACAGGGTGACTGATTCCTTCATTACTATGTGTAGTACGATCCTCTCTCAGAGCAAACAGCACTTTTAGAGATCAACATTTCAGTGACGATACTGATTTAAAAAAAAAAAAAACTTTGGTTATGTTTATTGTGGCAAAAAAGCAGTGCAATCAAATGCTACAACATCATGCCTGTCTCTTTGAATATGTTCTTTTGTAAAAGAAAAACACTGTTCTGTTGCACTGATGCCTGCGATCCAGAGTATTTATTTTTCTGACAACGTTTTGCGTTTACTCCCTGTATCTTAACACATATATCTGTAATTTTTGCTCCTTACATTTTCAAAACAGGCTCATTACTTTTTCGATTATTTATTATTTTGCATCATAGATCACCCTTACAACATCAAGACCAATTTCAACCTACATGGATTGGACAATAACACATAGAAAAGATGATCCCTTGCTGTACAGAACAGTGCATATCACGCTTGACAGACGTAGCCACGTAAAAAAGACACAACATGATGAAACGGACAAGAGGTGTCATCTAATTATTGAGATGTTGGAGACCGTGATAACTAATATTGACATGGATGTTTTGAGGTTCATTTAACTTTACACAGAAGATAGAAGTTATACTTCTACTTTTTACAAAAGTATTTGTTCTTCTATTTGAGTAAAGAATGTGAAAACTTCAAGGATCCTACAGAGTACTGCAGACAGAGAATTTTCAACAAATGCTTTTAAAAATGTGCGTAATGAAAATGCAAGGATACATTCTTTACATCAATGGAGTGATATACATTTAAATGTAAGTATGCTCAGTGTCATTATAAATTAGTAATAATCTGCTACCTGATGATATAAGCTAACTGAAGCCTTCTATGCATCACTTCCAGGGTTTTACTTTGTTCATGTTGGCTCCTTGGCATTAATTTCTGAGACAATGTTATTAAGATCACCTGTGTTTTTCCTGCTCTGACAAGTCAAAATGCCTGCTGTTACAAAGATCTATGATGCATTTTTATTTTCAGGTTTTGAAAGGCGACATCTTTCCAGTGTTGCTCTTTATACTTGTTGCACTCTATACTGTTCCAATTTATGTTCTTTAAAGGAGGCATGTTGCCTAGTCTCTGAAGAAGGACATGTCCTACTGTAGGCAATGAGGAGACAGGATTAAAGGGTAAAAAATTTGAGGTTTTTTTAAATTTCTCGTGCAATACAAACCTCAAGACTAGAGTTTCCAAATTTAGGTGCTTTACTGACAGCAAGTTCATTCTTGTAGTACTGAGTTGGTTGGTTTCTGGGATTCCTGGGGCTGGAGGGCTGAGCAAAGATGAGACAGGGGTGGAGGGGCAGGCTGAGGCGGAGATTCTTAAGGCCAGGGATAGAGTGTTGGAGGGCTGGTACAGGCAGGACTGAAGCTGGCAAAGCAAAGCGGGGTCCAGGTCTGGGGCAAAGATCAGGCAAGGTGGGTGCAGGAGTCAGGTAGTTACATGGGGTAAACAGATGATCTGGCAATGAGTGGAGGAATGAACCAGACTTTTATCTGGGAGAGAGGTAGGTGTCCTGATTGAAAGATGAGCTGCAGGTATGTTATTGGGGGATGGACCAGAACTCCAGATGCCACTCAGTTGCAGCCGTGCACAGAAGACAGACACAACAGAAAGGGGGAGGGGGAAAAGAAATACTAGAAACAAAGGGCAAAAAAAAGACCCTGACAAAATAAATAAATACCAACTCTGAAAATAAGCATATGGAGTTACCAAACTAACAAAGTGACTGAAAATTAAATAATTCTTTTAGTGTGCAAAACTAATGATGTGGGAGAGTGTGTTTTGTGTTTAAATTACCCTGTAACAAGGCTGGAGGTCAGACTCCTCCGGCTCCAAACTGCATTCTAGCTGTGGAGGCTCAGACGTGTATGGCTGTAAGAAGTCCAGTTAAACCAGTGTGGAAGAATGTGCAAGTGTAAAACCACCAACAGCTCCTAGTTCCAAAAAAGCCTGGCTCTAATAGACTTCCATTGAATCTCTCTAAAAATTCTAAATCACATATTTTTTCCAGAAGTCATTCTTGTCTCATCCACTTCTTTGGACTCTCTAATAAGTGTTCCAGTGGTCTAATTGTTATTCCTCCAAGTAAGATTCTAGAGCTGATAGAAGCTTTGATGTCTGTGGTGTGGGCTTTGATTGACAGCAAAATCTGCCGAGTTGGATTTCCAGAGCTTCTGTTTACTGAATTAAAAAAAAAAAAAAACATTTCAGACAGACAGCTCGACTGTAGTTGTGGTTAATAAGCTACAATGAGGATTTTGTTGCACACGTTTGATGAAGTTTACAATTTCACCAAAATTATCTTGGCAAGTTTCACCTCCCCCTCTTTGCATTTCCCAGCTCCATGCACTTGATCAAATATTGTCACTCCTGACTCCAAAAATGCCAAGATAATGCTGGTCAAACGGCAAATTAGAAGCATCAAAATGGCAGTCGCAATGTCCAGTGGGTGATGTCATGGTGGCTCTGCCCACTTCTTTAATACAGGCTATGGTCAGGATATCCATTTTCTTGTTCTTAGCATAGACTAGACACTTCACTGGCATACTACTGCTCTCTACCATTTGCCATTAATATTCCTTTTAGCATTTACATTTGTAATGTTTATATCAGCCAATACTGTATAGATACACTGCTTTTTTTCTATAGAATTTTATATCTTTTTAGTACTAAAATTTGGTTGGGTGGTTAACAATCCATTTTTCTGTGGTGTGACAATCTTAGAATCTATATTTATTACTGCTTTTGAGCTTTTCCCAAATTATTTCATTTTATCTTTGTAACAGGTAATGGTTGAACCCAATTACAGCACTCTGAAACCCAGGAATGGTTGGAAGTTGCTGTTATTAACAAACTTGCAAACAAGGTTTGGAGCAGAATAGACATAACACCACACAATTTGTCACTCAGGCAAAGAGTCAGTTTAAAGTCTCTGAGGTTTGGCAAATGAACCGTATCCAGAACATGGGCTGTGACATGCGACCATGAACCTGCACAGTTCAGGCAAAAGTACCAGAGGGGAGCAGGCAGGAGACCCAGTCAACGAGGCAGAGGGTCCAGAACAAGGTGGAGAAGCTGATGGGGAACAAAGGAGGTAGGTCGAGCCTAGGTGGTCGAGGAGCTGACAGGAAGGTTAACGCAGCACGCACACACAGGAACCTGTGAGGTGACACAAGGAGAGACTCTGAGCCACAGGCAGCCACAGGTAAGCGGAAGGTAACACTTGATCTGAAACGGCGTCAGATGGAAACTCCAGGCAGCCACAGACAAACAGGAGGATGGATGCCAAGGCAGATTATTCAGTCATGTTTTAAACCCCCTCCTGCCTCAAAATACCTGTGATTAGACAAAGTGTGTGTCACTGGGTAGATTTTTTGCTCAATAACACCACAAAAATATCAAGCACTGCTTTAAAAGCTTTAAAAAAGCTTTAAAGCTTTTTTTCAAATGATCAGCAGTTTCTTCTCCTGTTGTTTTCATTTTTTGTGACTTAAAGTCCTATGTTAGGATGCTTGGTAAGCATTTGATCTCCTGCGATTAATTTTCCTCATTAACCTTTCCATCCATCCTTCTACATGAAACAACTGAACTTTTGCTCAGGGTTAGGATTATAAAAGAAGGGTCAGGTTGACTTGCAGGTATCAGACTTCATTTGAAAGGGAACGTCTTCTAGTTTCTGTGTTCAACATGTGTCTAAAACACAACTTAAGCTACATCACTTCAAACATGGCTCAAATGTAACCCTAACACTAATCCTATGGTTACATTGATAACTTGAACAAGTAGAAGAAAAAAAAAATCTCCCCATTACGGAAACTGATCAACTAAAATAGTTCATCCTCATGGTCCTGGTTGGGAGAGGGCCTTTGTTTATATCTGAATCTTCCTATAAATCTCTGTTCAAGTTTAGACAGATAATGAAAACTAGCACTGAGAGGAAGGATTTTGATGTCACACTACCAGCTTAATACAGACATTACTCAGAGCAGGTCCTGTGTAATTGTATTTTACATGACTTGACCTAAAACCATGTTGTAAGTAAGTAATCCTCTGTGCACAGCCCATAAACACAGCCACTCACCTACAGCTGAGAGCATCAGTACTCAATAAACATGTTTAACAAAAGCTCCAAATATTCCAAGTCTCGACAGGAGGAACAGGATCCGCATTTCAAACAGGTGTTTTGTTGTGTGTTGCGGCCGCAGCTGGAGCCACGAGTGGAGCATCTGCCAAACACTGCTGGCTGAAATCAAAAAGAGCTGCCGGAAGGACGTAGTCCTTTTCCGCAAATAAACAACATCTGCGGGCAGGAGCACCTTGTAAGGCCCGGAGTAGCTGGGGGCCTGGCCGGTGAGGCACAGAGGACAGGGGCCCCGTTGATGTCACCTGATGGGAGAGAGCTCCTTCCTGACCAGCTGTGGATCTAAAGCTGCCTTTCTGTCTGCTGAATCTCTACCTGCTTTCTCTGCAAACATAAGGGCTCTTTACACAGTCTATATCATGCACAAGCACGGCAGGATTATGCGTGATATGAGCATCAGGTGTGTGTATACTGCAGTGTGAAAGGTCTGTCTGGAACATACTGTGCATAGTGATAGAGCACACAGAAGGAAATTATGCAGCCAGAGTAGTTTTAGGGCCTTTGCATTATGTGATACTTGAATACCTGAAAATACCAGTAACATGCATGAGTTCAAGCTGCTATTATTATTAATTATTTGCTACTAAAACAATAAAGTCAAGTATCTCTATTCCAACATAATTCTGATAATTTATTAATGGCCATGACCTCTGTGAGACTCCATAACCCTGCACTTCCCAAATAAACTGAGGTCAACAAAGTCAGACAGACACAAGCAGTCAGACAAGTGGACCAGCCTAACAGTTTCTCCAGGTAATTAGTCACTTCATTAACCTTCTAACATCTACCCTTTCCATGGAACCCTGACTGAAAGTTCATCGAACTTTCACTTGGGGTCCAAGGAAAACTTAGGGTTAGGCTTATAACAGAAGAACTGCACAGCCAAAATGCATGATTAGAATTAATTTGAAAGGGAATATCTTCTAGTTTCTGAGTTTAACATGTGGTTAAAACACAACCTTAAACTACATCAGTTCAAACATGGCTCAAATGTAACCCTAATAATAATCCAAAAATGGCTCACTTAAATCTTGAATCTCCTGAATTGCTAACAGACTGATCAGGGCCCTGATCATTTTCAAATATGTTTGATATGTAGGAGTGAAAATCAGGATGATTACAGAACCACAACAGCCAAGAGAGAGATTAGCGAGGTAGCACCGGTGTTACCAAGTGTCAGGCTAATGAGACTTAGCTTGGATACACTAACTGATGAGGAGATGAGCCTGGGTTATGCTTCTACAGAATCCAGAGAAAGAAAACTCAAAAATGTATTTATACTTGTTCTACCACTGCCATACAAGTGGATACAAATCACACCAGTCCCTCATCCACAGCAGCAGACTGTCAATGGAGACTCATTTAAATTGTAGAAACTCACCAGACACCGGAAGCATGTTTAGAATTGATTTATCTCATAAGATATTGTGTTTTTAACCAGAATACTTCTGCTGTCACTAATACTGTTGACCATTAGTTAATGTTAGCTAATCAGCCTCACCTTTGACTATGAAGAATTCACCTTCCAAACAGCAGCGGCTAACCCTAAACCAAAATACTGTATATAGTTTTATTTAATACAAATTCTAACATTCTAACAATCCACATTAGCAATTAAAAGTGTATTTACCATCATTCCAGTATCATTTAGTTTTCAGAAATTTAAAGTACACATTATCTGTCTTATATTTATATGGTGAAACCAACTGGGGTCATTTTGATCCAGGTTCATTCTAGACCAGCTCACATAGGACTGACCAGTTCATGTTATGGATTTTCTTGAAAAAAATCATCAGACCTTACATAATTCTAAAGCTCTGCTCCAAATACTTTAGGTCTGAATATCTGAAGTTTGGGTTTTTTGCTAAATGTTGCTAAATGTTTGCTAAACTTTGTAGCGAAACAGGTGACACAGGGCGGTGCTCTCATTGGAGTTTTAAATAATCACTGTGGGTGCAGAGCCAATCACAATAGTTGTTTGTTCTTATGTGATTGGATGATTTTTGCTACGTTGCCAAGTGGCCTTAAGTGAGATCCAGACAGGATACAGACACTTTCAGGATCAGAATCAACGTAAAGCAGTCTTGTCTTTTTCAGCCTGATACTCCTCCGTTTAGTCTCCTACACCTCTGTGTTTTACACAGGGACTGTAATTTGACAGAATATGAAACCAAACGGCACTCGGGTATTTGGCTGCATAGGTGATGTAGGGCTCCTGCATGGTGTCTACTCTGTGGTTAAGTGGATGAGCAGTGGGCTTCCCACCTGGGTGACTAGGGTTTAAACCTGGCAAGAAACATGAGGTGTTTCCCTTTCATTGAAATGCAGGTGTAATTTTTTTTATTTTTTTTAAATTAAAATGAAAGACTTAT
>JAPQRN010000001.1:23815243-23832150 GCA_037367275.1 Coranthus polyacanthus
TGAATTGAATTGAACTACTTTCTCTTTCTCTTTTTGCTGAAAACTGAAAACTTAGACAAAAATGCCTCCAAGTTTTTTGTACATACATGAAAATCCAGTTACTAGACCAGTTTCCTATACATTATAAATCTGTGGTTGTTAACCTGGAAGTTGCACAAAGGAAAATCAAAAAAGAAAAAATAAAGAAACTAATAATATAAATGTGATGTATGGCACAAACTTTTCACAAACATAACACAGTTACTACAGCAAATATGCACATTCCCCAGAATATTCAAATAACAAAGCATTATTGTATTATAAATGTTAGGTCATCTATAAATATATGAGAACAGAGAACACATGGTTGAAGGGGGAGAATTTTTTCCACTCATGATTTATTTGGAATGTCAGAAGAACATTTTATCACAACATATCGATTACAAAACAGTCCACATTTTTCCCTGTTTTCCTGGTCTTGATTGATATCACTGATGGAAAGAACACATGGACATTAAATATTACCAAATGTCCAGGAGGATCAAAGAAGTCAAGTAGGGATTTAATGCCCTCTCCACATTAAGGATATTTTGCAAAACTAACATTTTTCTCTACATTTGGGCCTCTCATCCATATATAAACTGTGTTTTAGGTAATTCAAACTGAGATTTTTAGAAGATTTGTTATTACTATTCACAATTGCAGAGGAGATGGAAAAAAGAGTGAATGTAGGCAACATGTTCGACCACTCAATACAACCAAAGTTGAGCAGGGTGAGCACAGTGTCTTGGTTCAACAGATGCGGGAAATAGATGAGGAGAGGCACTTTTCTTATTTCAGGGTGTCTTTCTGTGCGGGAATGACAACATTTCCGCTTTTCCGCAATAACCACGCCCACTTCAAATTTCTGACCAATCACACAATAGTTGTTCGACACCACACAAGAAAAAACTTCTGCCCAGATGATGTGTCGAGAACAAGCTGCATACATTCCCGTAGAGTTTTGGAAAGGTATGGGTGTACTTATTTGTGTTTTTAGAATATAACCACTGTGATAGAATCAGGACATAATGTTTTATTTTTCTATTTCACAACTTTTTGTCTTGCTATGCTGCTCGCTTTCCCATTAAGTCTATTGCTTGCTCAACCACCGCTCTCTCTCTACCGCGTTTGCTAAGTGGAGATGACGGGCCATGTAACATAACATAACATGATGTAACCTGTCATTGCTGCTCTACAACATGACAGAATAAAGCCTTTGTGTCTGCTACATCCAATATTATCAGAAAGTCTGCAGTCCACCAGAAACACTAGCATTTGTAGTCATTTTTGCATTCTAGTGTGTACAGAGATATCTTGTAAAACATGTGGACAGATTTTCTTTTTTAGAAAAATATCTGTATTAGTGTGGACAGGGCATTATTAAAGTTGGACTTTGACATAGGCTTAATCCTTCACACCAGAAAACATATGAAATACATGAAATCCAGCTAAATGGCATTCAAATTTCCATTTTTTTTCATGGTTCTGTAGCCTATACTAGCAGTGCACAATAGCCTATAGCATATAGAATAAATGTAGACAGTGTGCAGAAGTTAGATTTCACTGCTGTGGAAGCCTACAAATGACTCCATGTGTCTCCTTTGCATTATGTACCATGTCATCTTCTTCAATTTCCTCTGTGGATCGCACCTTTCTCTCTCCTACATGTACTCGTCCACAATGATATTTCCAGGTGTCCTTTTGTGTTGAACATCTACTAACACCTGCCACCAACCAACTAATCTTCTGCTGCATCTCCTTGTTCTGTGTTTGTCAGACTACAAGTAACATCCCCTCACCCTCACTTAGCAGGGTGAGTGAGTATGCCTATGTACACACCTGCAGACAATATAACAACTTCATATTGCACACTAATTTGCCCAAGTATCTGCTGGGATCTTAATTAGAGACAATCATTGACTGCAGTACATCATTACTACCAGTATTTTTTTGTAATCCATGTACTGCAATGTGTTTACCTCACAGCTGTCACAGCTGAGACTAGTTGGTGTGAATTATATCCCTTCCTTTTCTGGTCATTGGGTACAAGCACGTGCCAGTAAAAATAGCCCAAAGAAACAAGGCAAAGGTCAGCATTCATAGTACTTGGCAGTATTGGGTTAGGAGAGACTGGCTCTCTTCTGCACTTATAAGGACAGAGATAGAGGGGTGTTGGGTGGGGGGGCTGCTACCTGATATCTCCAGGAGAAAGTGAGGTAACTGTGTACATACACACCTTTTCCATGGCTGTTTGCCTTTCATCATTTTAGTAACCATAAATAATCTTTCTGGCAGAGAGTCCTACATGTTACATGCTCAGTGCTGCTTTTGGTTTCAACTAGTTTACTTATGAATAGTAGCTTGCTTGCATTGTGAAGTTCAGTTTTTGAGGGCTTTTTGGCAATTTTTATGTATTTTTGTGGCTCCAGAAGAACCAATTTGTACAGTTTTTTGGTGATGCAGCTTCATGGCCAATATTTTATTTGCCCAGATCAGGCTTTGAGGTAGAATTTGGGGACTCATGTATTTATTTGTCTCACCAGCAAACAAGTTCTCCAGAGGTGTTTAATAAATGAGTTTTGAATGAATAAATGAATTTTTAAAGAGCCACAGTGTGTTACCACTCATTTGGTAAAAAGGGAAAGATGGACAGCTTGAGATATACAAGTATTAGGGCCACACTGAGCATAAGAAAATCTGATATTTTGAGAATGTTTTGAGAAAAAAAAGTCAAAATGAGAAAAACTTAAATGAGCAAAAATACGAGAGTTGTCAAAATTCCCAGCTGGTGCAGGTGCTGTTTGATAAAAGTTTTGCTGCTGAACCAACAGCTTACAGTTTCATTAGCCACTGTCATGATCTGTTGTTTTGTTTCCTTGTAAGTCACCTTCCTCATGGGTCCTCCCTTGTCTTACTTCCTGTCTTTGTGTTTTTCCCTCCACATCTCTCTCCTGATTTCTTTTCAATTTGTACCTCCTCAAGTCCTCACCTCGACTCTTGGTCTCATGTCTTAAGGCTCCTACTGATTGAGATTTCAGCAGTCATAAGTATATTGGCAGCCACACTTTGCGACATGGATCTAATATACCTGGGTACTTCGGTTCGCATATTGTGCAATGATGAAATCTACTGAATGTCAGGCCATGACGGAGCTGTCGTTTTAAATAAATGTCTGTTAAGATGATGATATATGATGTGTGGAATGGCTCCATCATTCATCCATCATTTTGTTATAGTTACAGCTGTATGTGATGTCTGCCACATGAGCACAGATGTTCATGTAAACTCATTAACTTTTCTTTCAATTCACTTGGCATAATGAGTCAAGTTATCTATGTAGGGATGTCATACATTTATTTACTTAATAGACACAAGTCTGATGACACATGATTATTTAAAATATCTAATACAACTTCCGAATGAGGTGAACATCAATTTTAAAATCCTTCTCCAGCCGTGGTTTGGTCAGTTATGGCAAAATGAAGTGCACTGTAAGTACCTGGATGTGCATTAAAAATGGTTCAAATGTTGAGTGTGGAATGCTGGACACCTCACTTTCAACAATTGCCATCTTCATGGTGTAACGGAAGGGAGGGGCCAGAAAACTTCTGAATAGCCAGCAGAGGAAGCTGTGATGGCGACGGTGGTGAACACCACTCTGTACAAAATCTGAATCATTTAAAAAAAATGTTGAATACAATATAATACAAATAGAAGTACACATTAGTGAATAATGCAGATAATACAGATAAGTAATGGCAGATATTGTGACGGACACTAATGCTCTGCTGATTAACCATTAAAAAGCAGCGAAGAAGAATGTCACGTCACCATTTCCATTTCCAGTAAGTTCACAACAGCTGATTTGAGACAACACTAACTTGTCAAAATTTGAGCACTGCAAAAGTATACTGTGTATGCAGTGTACTGTATGTAAGTGTAATAGAAGTACTCACTTTGAGACAGTCTTAGTCTCTGCCCCACTCACCTGCTACTCGTTCAGTAATAAGTAAAGCACTATATGTACTACTAACCTTCCCTTTTCTTCTGCTCCCTGCTGTAAATAACTGTTTATTTGTCATCAATACATCTAATCTGAAGCTGCCAGCCTGCCTGCATGAGTCTGTGTATGAGTCCTTTCCTGTTACACATGCTAAAATGTGACAGTTGTGTTATTTTTGAGACATGATTAAATAATTTATTAATATTAAAAAATGACAACTTCATATTTTATTTATTTATTTATTTTTCTTTCTTTCTTTTTATTACAGTTTTATTCACATAATTGTATTATCGATACAACAAATTGTCAATAAATTCAAGAAGGTTGAGGATATTTGGTGGGTTGGATGAAGATGAACAAATTATGATATTTATGTATTTTGCTCTGGTATAACTGATCCTATTTAATATATTTATGAATATGGGAATTTTTGGGCAGTTTTTCCTCACTCGAACCGAGGGTCTAAGGACAGAGGGTGTTGTATATTGTACGGACTGTAAAGCCCTTTGAGGCGAATTCTTGATTTGTGATATTGGGCTAAATTAAGATAAAACTGAATGAAAAAAAATTATGAATTTAAACATCAAAGCAAATGCAAACATTTCTCAGGAATATAAGGGAATATAAGAAACTGATGATTTTGTTTGTATTGCTTTTTGTCTAAGAGGGTGTATTTGTTGCAGCTCTGATACATAAAAGAAATAGTCTTCCAATCTAGCAAAGAAAGTCAAATGGCTGGACTGATGCACCACCGTGATACAAGCCAGTACTCCATTGCAAGTGGTTTTGAATGTACTGCCTGCTCCTCACAGAATGAGCCATCATAAGGCTTCCAGATAAACAAGGACTATCAAATCTTCGTGCACTTTAACAAA
The DNA here is from genome assembly GCA_037367275.1 of Coranthus polyacanthus. NCBI lineage: Eukaryota > Metazoa > Chordata > Actinopteri > Kurtiformes > Apogonidae > Coranthus > Coranthus polyacanthus. Next base: position 23,820,143 of record JAPQRN010000001.1, read on the forward strand.
CTTGCAGACAGGTGTTAAGAATTACATTTTGTGGACATTCTGTCACTTTAAACCCTGTCTGTTTCATGTACAGATTCTGTCAAAGCTCATCAGGCCCCATTACTAGTTCAGAAGTCCCAATCCCTGCCCCAACGCCACTGTCACCCCGCTCCCCGGACCAATCACCACATCCCAGAGCCCTCTAACAGATGGCTGCAGGGGTCACTGGGGATCATGTGGGGTGGGGATGGGGTTAGCTAAGGTTAGGCCAGGGCACAGGGGTGTTTGGGTTTGTTGTGACATGGCCCGTCTGCCTGCCAATATGCAGGTGGATGAGTAGCATGTGGACATGTGGCCTCCAATCCCCTCCTCCCACTGTCTACTCACTCTAAATCAGGACTTTGATTGCAGGTCAAGAAGCCAGGATGGAAGGGATTCAGTGGTTATCACAAACCGATCGTTTGGCTTACTCAGCACCACCCTCGCACCTGCTATGAAAAAAAGTGTAGTGTTAAATTGTATAAGAGGGAATAGCCAAAGTAAACTAAAGACAAGGAAGAGCTGATGGACCTGACTACAATCCATGACTAATCTATACTCTTTAACCCCCAAAACCTTTAATCCTTTGGCTTTATTGAAGGTGTGTTTTGATGTATTAAAGCACAAAACACACTTTTGATTATTGAAAGAAAGACCCCTTTCAATAAGAAAAAACCCTTAAAAATAACTTAAAACATCTATTTTTGTTGGGAGGTGGCAAAGATCCACCCACCTTACTCCAGTAGAAGTATACATTTACAAAAAATACAACACACATTAAGAAGACAAAAGTGTCATAGAGTATAATAGTATAGTGTCAACTTCTTTACTACAGTAATGGTGAAAGTACAGGTCAAGTCAAAATGCCTTTGAAGGAGATTTATAGTGGCTGTTTGGCACAAAGTAAACAGAACCTCATGTCATATTAATATCATGTGAAAACTGTTAAACCCTTCTAACTTCCACAATCCAGTCTGCCTTTAATGTTTGTTTTATCTTATGTCTTTAACATGGTTTTTGTCTTGTTACATCTTTTTTCATTTTTTAAATTTATCGCTAAAATGTTTGCTGCTTCCTGGTACTCTTTGCACAGTGGGTACTACGATACTATAGCAGTTTGTAAAAAATTGGTCTGCAATGCCAAATAAATAATTTCACAAGATGAGGATAAAGATGAGGACACATTTTCTTGAGCCATAACATATTGTACTGTGTGTTGTAGCTGTATGTTAAGACTACACCCTTAAAGGAGTTATTGGTAATTTTAAGATTCAAAAATGTGCTCCAAGTAACAGCAGGGGGCAGTAGTGTACTAGGGCGTACCCTCCAAAGCAATTTAATCAAGTTCAATTTGACTTGTATTTCACTGTATGAACACATTTCATGTTTTGTCTGGTTTTGGTAAACTTCATTTCATTTGTATATATACATCCATTCCTCACATTCAGACTGCAACACATTCAAGAAAAAGTTGAGACAGGAGCAATTTAAGACTAATAATAATAATAATAATATTTTATTTTATTTTGGTAGCATATAACCCCCTGCAAGCTGCGCAGTAACGTTTCAAGAGAATCTAGAGGAACTATTTAAGAGCTTCAAATGCAGCTGTGAGGTGCTTGTCCTTAGTGATGACAAAAATATATAATTTAGTTAGTTGCTTGTCTGATCAAAACATGATACTAATTGCAAAAAAACTTTTAAAAGATGTTACATGCGGTATCTCAACAATAACCATCACGCAGTTAAATCTGAGGTTCCATACAAAGACCTGGCTAAGTTTGAGAATGAACCATAGATAAAATAGGCCACATAGTAAAATGGTTTCTTTTTCTGTCTGTTTTATTTGTTTGTACGTTAGTTTGTAAGTTAATATAGTTAAGTGGAGTTCTGAACAGCATATATCAAATATTTGTGGCTGTGTTGATGACAATGATGATGATGATAATGATGTGATTTTATACGACTGGGAGTCTGCACGGAATTTTTTATTTTAAAAATTGCCTGGCTCTTCTATGCTTTTCATGTATCTGACTTCCTGTCTGTCTCATCCGCTCTGTGCTGCTTGACACAAGTCAGTCAAAAATAGACTCACTGGTGGAAACAGGAACTCTATGTAGAGTGGCTGTGATCAATTCCGGAGGCGCAGGCTTTGGAGAGCCTATTTTCCAGATGAGAATAGGCTTGGTGTAGCATGTAGAGGACAGCATAATCCACTCCAATGTGTTCTCTGTATGAAAACTGCAGGGGGTCTCATCAGGCACAGAAGCTGCTGCTCCAAGGTCTTAATGATGTGCGTTCTGAAGGCCACAGGTCTGTAGTTGTTTAGCTCAGCTATTTAGCTATTTACTTGAGGTATTGTTACAATACATGATGATTTTCACAGAGCCAGGATCTTCCCCAACTGTCAACTCAGATTGAAGATCCTCTGGAGAGGCTCACACAGTTTGGCAGCACAGTCCTTAAGCAGGACACCCACAATCTGGCCCAGCTGCTTTCCCAGGACACAGTTTCCCCAGCTCCTTCCTCATGCCTATTACTGTGACAGACAGTGGAGGATGTCCAGGTGTGGGAGGAGTTGCAGCTGTTGTGGTGGGGGATGCACACTTTTGGAGGAGATGGTACAGATGGAAACTGTAGTAGTTTCCATACAGAAAAACTATTCTGGTTCCATCAATACATTCCAATCTATGCATTTAAAACAGTCCCTTTGAGACTCACTAGCCTTTGGCGACCAAGTCCTGAATATGGGGGTATGTTAGTACACAGGGTATATAACAGATTTATGTAAAAACAAAGATTGTGCTGTGATCAGGTACATTACCACGAGGTTAGTGGTTAAGGCAGTGGTACTGTAAACCTTGACATTGGCATACCTGCAGATCAAGTGTCTGATTTTCTCTAGTAGGACAGTTAATAAAGTGTAAATTCAGTCAGGTTGGAGGTGATGGTGACATGATTCAAATGTCCAGAAATTGCAAAAAAATACAGAAAAGGCTTACTGCTCCCTCTCCTAGCCTTTAGCTCAGCACCAGCCTGGTGTCGATGGTGAGGCGTCTTAAACTCAGCCAGAATGGAGTGACTTGGGCTTTGTTGTAGCACCAGTAGATCCTCCGTTGAGTAAACTCTACAACATTTTTATCTTTCATTGGTCGGATCGCTTACCACAATAAATCAGAAAAATGGAGCTAAAGACTTACTACCAAACACTTAATATACTTTATACACAAACATTAAAATAATGTATGGGAGAGTGGCATAGATTGAGCCATTTTTTACTTGTCCACTAGGCAAGGAAAAAATGATACAGAAGTAAAATTAAAACATCTACCTATATTTCAGGATGTCTCCTGTCAACAGAAATGATAAGAATGTATATATGACAAAGGGCAACAAAACATGACCTCTCAAAAAAAAGTGGTATCATGACACAACTTGATCCAGAAGCGGGGCAAGTTGATCTGAATGAGTCTGACTTACTGCCGGCAATGCGAACCAAGCTCCGACTCCAATCATACAGGGACCGAATGGCATGTAGCAGCGGGCCATGGACCCCATACTCCCAAAGCACCCCCACACAACACCATGAAGGACACAGTTGAATGCCTTCTCCAAGTCCACAAAACATGTGGACAATTTGCAACTAAACAGTCTTAAACAGATATCTTTGGAAATGTAGCTCATAGGTAAAGACATGCACTGGTCTGTTGTAAATGGATATAATAAAATAAATTCTGTCACCTGTCCATCACTTTTGTCAGATTGTCAAAGAACTCCCCCAAAGTAGTTTTATTGAAGGCTATAGCCCTTCCCAACAATGTTGCTTCAGTGGTATGGCAGGAGAGATGGCAGCGTGCCTTAAAGTTGTTGAACCAATCTCTACCTAAAATAACAGCATTTATTCTTTCAAGATCAAATAGGCCCATTGTATTTAGCCACATGACAAGATCAGTTAACCTTAGTTGACCTACTGAATCATGCAATCTCAACTCTTGCACACCCTACCTGCAAAACCATTCTCTTTCCAGTTGTCAGGGACAGGGATCTTGTTTCTGGCTACAAATTCAAATGTTAGTTCACAGTATTTCTTTGGAGTAATGCCATGGAACTGATCAGCCATTTTTTTGATGTGGTCTGCAAGCTCTTTCTCCATCTCCTCTGTGATGACTCTCTTTGCCTGTGCTGCTTTCACTTTGTTTTCCTCTTTCCTCTTTATGAATCTGCCCAGGGTTGACCTGTCAATCTTTCTCTCTTTTGCCACTGCTCTTATGGATTTTCCACCCTTGACCTCAGTGGCTGCTCTTTCCATCTCCTCAAGGGGTGTTGAGCCCCAATCTGTCTTTCTGCTGTACTTTCTTGGCATGATAGCTTTTCTATAATGTATAATATGAAGAAAAGAACACTTCAATACCATTTTAGGGCTTTTAGACTTAAATTAACTAGTGCCTCATTTTGGGGTAAGTTGAACCACTGGCTCAATATACCCCAAAGCATTTGGCTCACTTTCCCCCACAGCTACCATTTTGGAAAAAAAAACAGACTATCTTAGCAATTCTGGCTAATCTTTAGCTAAATGATTTACATATTTCAATATGCTAGCAAATCATCAACATGCATGATATATGTTTTTAGACCTGGATAAATATGCTTTGACGAAACAGTCATTATAACTGCCATGGAAAAAAATGACTTTAACAAGCAAAAAAACCCCAAAAAAACATACTTACCACACCACCATGACTTTCTCTTCTTCACAACCAAAGAGAAATGATTTGTGCTTGCACAATTGATGGTCACATGACAAAAAAGTTGTACCATTGCCTAGATACAGGGGGTGGGTTAACTTACCCAATGGCTCAACCTATCCCTCTTTACCCTAATGAAGCTTTAGGACTTTTGCTGCTGTTCACACGCCAATACTTGCAACATGTAAATGATACACCAATCAATAACAGCTAATGTAAAGAGGTATACCTTATAAAGGTATAACAGTAACTTTATGCCTTCATAAGCTTTGCCAGTGTAGAATACAGATTGAGTTCAGCATCAAACTTCTTTCCTTTACTCACTTAGACCTCTCTCCTTCAGAGGAACGCAGGAAGGCAACAGCAATGCTTCTATTTTTATTAGTTAGTTTCTTAGCTGCAGGGGGGGTGGTGCTGATAATGGTTGCTTTTTTGTAAACAGGAAGTACAGCTAGGCTACTTCCTGTTTACTGAATGTTAGCCTGAGGCTGTGAGGGCAGACTCAAGGCTACAGTGGCTCACTACTCATTCTAGTGGTACATAGTGCTATCAAAGGAGAGTCGTCCCAGACCAGAGTGATAGTTCAGTATGCATCCCTGCAATAAAATACATTGGCATCTTTGACATAACATCAAAACTGTCATTTCTAAAAAAAACCTCTAATGATATATTGTTTTTGAATATATTAAAGTGCTTTAAAACATTCTTTCATTCATTCATTTTCTGTAACCGCTTAATCCTCTGGAGGGTCACGGGGGGGCTGGAGCCGATTCCCGCTGACATCGGGCGAAGGCGGGGTACACCCTGGACATGTCGCCATGAACAACCATTCACTCTCACATTTACACCTATGGGCAATTTAGAGTGACCAATTAACCTGTTAAGGTGTATTTGTTTGGACTGTGGGAGGAAGCAGGAGAACCCGGAGAGAACCCACACAGACACGAGGAGAACATGCAAACTCCACACAGAGTTTAAAACAAAATAAGGCATTTGTAAGGTTAGCTACAAAAATCTTTTTCTGGCAGTTTGAGCAAGGCTATGATCAAGATTCCTTGATTACAATCAGTGGCAAGGAGAGAAAAGGACTAGAAGAGGTGAAAAATGGAGCAAGAGATGGGCAGATTGGTTGCATAGTTGGACAGAAAACACTGAGCTTCCCGTCCTGCTTATGAAGTGTCTAGACTCTGATCACCACCCGGGCCAAAACCTGGACATGAACCTGTGTCATACCCTACCTGCCTCTAGCCTGTTTATCATGCCCTCAAACCCTCTCCTTTTTCCAAATTCCAAATTGCAAATGTTTTTTTATGGCCGCTTAGTTTACATTGTCATGTAAGGCTTGAATGCAGCACAAACCTGAACACCATGATGACTTAACATAAATGAAAGTGATATGGGTGTCGTTAGGTTATGTATCAAGGTCAGACTATATATGGCAATTTGTTCAAAACAATCTGAAATTCAAGGTCAGAAGTTTACATACACCTTGGCTAAATGTAGTTAAACTCAGTTTAGTTATTCATTCACATTTCAAAATAATGGCAGAGAGAAGTTTTAATTTCAGTTTTGATCATATTCTCAGAGGGTAAATTTAAAGTTTACAGACCCAGAGTTCACTGTGTATTTAATTTGCTCACCATTCTATTGTATACAGTCACACATGCATTTCATGACTCGAACTTTTGAAGGGCTTTACAACGAGGGTAAGGACGTGCTTGCACTCCTTTCCTAGGCTTTTTCAATCCATCAGTGAACTTTCATGTCTTTTTCAGACTTTTAAACATTAAATCCGTAGTGATAGATCCAACATTGAATGCATTTTCGTGTCCAAAACAGTCATTTTTCTAGCTGTCTGTCTCGTCTGTTTACATTCCAGTGACATGCGGTGTCAACCATATTCGTTACATCATAGCTGTCAGGTGACAGGCTTGGCCAACCACAATCCATTTCTTGCATATAGTGGGACTTTTCTATATCTTGTCAGGTAGACACAAGCAGCCATTTCACACTCACGCTGACTCAGCAGCAGGGTCATTTGAGTGATATAAATCTAAATTCTGGCCTCTACAGACACCACAGTTAAGCATATTGGCACAGGGCTACATGATTATTCCCATATAGGTGTACACAGAGTGCAGCGAGATCAGAGCACTGCTGATTACAGCTCATTGACCATCATCAGCTGATTGCAATCAGCTGTTACTGCAGTTACAGAGTTTTCAATGTTTGTCATGAGCCTAGAGCCTCAATTCTGCACTGAACACTCACATGTTATACATCATAACATGCTAACTACTATGATAACTACCAGAATATGTATATTGCACTGATTGTTTTTTTATTGTTCTCTATTTTATTTGCATTTATTTCTGTGATTTCCATCTTATTTTTTATTTTGTGTTTATAGTCATATAATTATTTATGACTTAATGTGACATCACAACAGCATACATATTCTGATAGCCCAAGCTTTTCTGAAAACAATGATGTATATTGCTTGATTGTGCATCACAGGGTTGAGGTTAATTACACATTAATACACAAGAAGACCAGGCGAGAAAAATATAGGAAAAACGTAAACAGGGATTAAACAGCCTGGAAGTTTCTGCAAATTGATGTCATATTTACAACTTCTGCTTAGCTAATTTCCATTACTGCTAGTCAGTAGGGGCATATAGTCATATAGTATCTTTATTTTAGGGACTCTATTATTGCTCGGCAATATGTGAAAATCTAAAGAGATCAGAGAAAGAGAAAATGTCTTGACTAAAATTTCCAAATGCCTGAAGGTACCACATGTTGATCTGTCAAAACAATAGTACACAAAGCACATCAGTACAACATCCCAAGTGTTAAGCACAAGGGTGGAGCACCATGTTCTGCTGAAGACACCAGTGAAAAAGCTAAAGCTTCAACACAAATGGATCTTTGGTGTACTGTTTAGGATCATTATCTTGTTCAAACCATACTAACATGGCCTAATGCCAACAAAGTAAATGTGGTGGAGTGGCCATCACAAAGCCCTGACCTTAATCCAACAAAACATTTGTGGGCTGAACTGAAAAAAGTGGCTTTGTACAAGGAGGCCCACAAATCTGGCTGAAAACCACCATAGAGACATGTCATTACATCATCGTATGCATATATTTGTAGAAAGAGGCAAACTAACCCTATCAAGCTGGTTAGCTGTAACAGAATTTGAATTTTAAGATTTTTGTCAAATGAGAATGTAGTTCTTTAAACATCAAATCTGCATGCCAACTCGGGATGACAATTTCACAAAGAAAGAAAGCTTGAGGTTAGTAGTTTTAGCTATATACACATACCTATCGCATTGATCAATGTGTCATTTCATGGCACGTTCCTATTGGTTGTTACATAGACATGGGTCATAGCAGCAGTCACACTGTGAGATGGTCATCCTAAATATCTGACATTGTTTGGTTGCAAACCCGGAACAACGGCCATCTGTGAACCTCACTGTGCGAAGGAGGACCACTGTTTTCTTGCCACAACAAGAGTTAAGTTTTGTCATGTTTCTTTATTTGTCAATTTATTCTTTCTTTTCTTGAGCTGAAGGACAAATTAATTTCCCCAAGGAAGTCAATCTAAATCTGAAATAAATAAATGCTGAAATTAAAAAAAAAACTCTTTATACTATTCCCTATATACTACTTGATTTTCATGATGTGAAATTTCATGGTATAAAGTAGGCCTAACTGAACTAGTAGAGGCAATATACAATATATGCAATATACACACAGTATTTCATTTGATTATGGGATGCATTCACAGTGGCATCATTTATGCCACATAATGCTTATGCAATGTCACAATAAATGTCATAACATTTAGTTGCATTCATTTTTCACCAAGATCTTGTATTGATGATGGGAGAATCGGATCACTGCGTGAAGTCTTCAGTACCAGGGGATAAGGTCTGGGCTCTGGTGGCCTAGAAACAGATTGAATTGTGTGAACATTATGTCTCATGCTTTCTTTCACAACCCTGACGAGCCTGATGAATCCTGGCATTGTCATCTTGGAATATGCCTATGACATATTCAAAAATCCATTGATGTAAAAACCTAGTCAGGTTCAGGTTGTCAGCTGACCTAATTTTCTGAACCTAGACTTGACCAACTGAAGCAACCCCAGATCATAACACTGCCCCCACAGGATTGTACGGTAGGCACTAGGCATGATGGATGATCACTTCATCCACCTTTCTTCTCACCCTGATCTCACTTTGCAACAGGGTCAATCTGGACTCATCAGACCACATGACCTTTTTTCATTGCTCCAGGGTCCAGGTTTATGCTCCCTAGGAAATTGATGATTGTTTAAGAAATGAGAAGCTACTCACTGCATCAGTTAAGGTTAAATAATTTGTTGCCAGCTGAAACATATTAATCACTGCAGTAATTATCCTTACATATTTACTTTTACTTACTTTACTTTTTTGGCCAGGCTGTGCATGTATTGAAATAGAATATTGACAATTGTGAAAAAAAACAGAGTTTGAATGCATTTAGTAGTATGGTGTATGTAAAAAACTGACTTCAACTGTACAGAACAGCAGCAGTAGAACCCCACTGGGATTTAATGGCTCAGCAGACCCTCCCAAGGATAGACTTCTAAAATGAACAGACAATCTAACAAGAAATGAAAACAATGAAACCAACAGTGAAGTCACTAATGTTGTGTAAGTACACAACATCAGTTTATGTGTGTATGTCTGTGCGTGCTTGTGAGTGCATTTGCTCACACACGTACGTCAGTGATATCTCTGGGAAAGTGTTCTCTTGCTTAGGCCGGATCTTCGCTGGCAGATGCATTTGCCTGGTGGGACTGTGGGATGTCTGTGTGTGTGTGTGGAAGGGCTGCTCTGTAATCGTGGCAACTGTAAACAATCACTGGTATTGAGGTCTTCCATCTTCACTCCTTCTCTGTCTGCTTCCAGTGTTTGATGCATGCCAATGCATGTGTCTGTCTATGTCTGTCACCACCTATGTGCAATGTCCAGATCTCTCCTTTGTGTACAATGGCATCAGATGTGACTAAGGTCTGGTTGAATCAGTTTGGATCACATCTGGATGAGGGTCTGCCAAAAAGACACAAGTATCCAAACTTTGAACTGCACTGAATGTAAAACATAATGTGTTATGTAATAGTGTCTATCTTGAAAGTAACTTGTATACAGATTTTCAAGTATATGTACTTTATTTTTCTGACAACACAATTGTCAGATCTTTTCTCTGTGACAATAACACAGTGTATCCAGCGGTGAGTATCAAACACAACAACAGTGAGATGAAAGTGGTATAAATGATGTAACAAGATGGGGCTACATTTTTGTAATATTCAGAAGCAGAAATATTCAATTGGAATTAGAAGCTGAGTCAGTTTAAGACAGAAAAAAAATGTATTAAAGTGAGAAGAATGAAGCTGAATTAGAGGCTGAAATAGTTTAAGGCAGCAAACATTGAAAAAAAGATCAGAATATGAAAAGTCTGAATTGTTTAAAGATATGAATTTGGTAAAATTGTCATTGCTTGACATGTTGAAAACTCAACTTTGAATAATATATAGAAATGCATAGTGCTCTTATTTTGAAAAGTTGACTGCCATTCAAAGGCCTACTTTTTACTTTTATACTTCAAGTACATTTCAGAGCCTGTACTTTTTCACTTTTAATGAAGTAAAGAAAACAAAAGTATCTGTACTTCTGCTGGAGTAAACAACGTGTGGACTTTTTCCACCTTGCTTATCTTTGATTATATCTCAAAATATTTAAGTGTCTGAAAAGGCACTTTATTTATGCAGTTACCTAAAAAGTTACACTGACATTAAAAAAATATTCTTTGATAAAGATCTATTCTGTTACATCATTTTAAATACTCCATCAGATGTTAGAATAAATTCTCCAATAGTTGCTTGTAACAGCTGCTCTTATGACAGTTGGTATCCTGATCCAGATAAGGAGGGATTGTGCCATACTGTGTGGAAGCTGCTGTCATTGTCACAGTTGCACTTATGCTGTGAGAGAGTAGAACCTGACTTGAACCCATACCGCTTGCTGGCTCTGCTTCTGGCTCCCACCTCAATAAAACAACAACTGATCCTCTAAGTGTTTCATTAAGTTACCATGTTCTATATCTTTCTCTAAGCCTCCTCTTTTTTCACTTGCAATTTTGAAATGTTCCCTTAAGAATCTTCAGAAAATCGCTCATCTCAAAGTATTAACCCACTAAGGCCTAAGCTGTGGCACCTGTCTTAAAGGCAAAAACACACATGCTATCAATGGGTTAAATTATTGTGGACATTATAAAGGCGAGCCCACTTCACCATCCAAATACATAAGCTGATGTCTGCCTCTAATGACATTCATTAAAACAAAAATCCAGCTCCAAACAAAAACACAAAAGGGAGATGTGAAAAGACAGGAAGAGGGGAAGAGACACACCTCAGCCAGCAATGGATACTGACAATAATGTGATTTATTACCAGGCTAACCCTTCTATTTTAAAATATCAACATGTGAGTTGGACATTTATATAGCTCAGAGAAATCTAAGGTTTGCATGCCACACCAAGACCTCATAAGAACTCAGCAACTACTTAAATAAACTACTGAAAATAATAACATTTTTATTTAACAGTAGATCTCTGTTTATCCACCAGTTCCCACAGGTTAAATGCAGTATCAATTTTCTGCCACTAGGCTTCCCTCAGAGGCACACTTCTGTTAAATTTTCTCGTGCTGCTGGAACAGTGGAATTTCCCCCAATGGGGGATCAATAAAGGAATATTCTATTCTATTATATTCTATTCATTACAGATTGACCACTTCTGTTATTACCTTTCACAGTAAAAGCTGTAGTGATAATAATGTTGATTAGCTGGTTACAATGGCACTTTTCAGTCAGTGAGAAATATTAATATATAGGTGATGTGTTGGAAGCAGCAAAATGGACAGTGTAAGGATCTGGATCTTACTATGGATAATTTGTAGAGATTAAACCTACTCAGTAGGTGTCTACATTGGCCTAATCTATGCTTTTATTATTTGTTGTATTTACATCTGGCAAGCTACCATTTTTCCTGCTTTTAATAGTCAATCAAAATACTATTCCCTTTTCCCTTTATATATTCAATTCAATTCAATTGTATTTATGTAGCCCAATATCACAAATCAATTAAATTCAATTCAATTTTATTTATATAGCCCAATATCACAAAT
>JAPQRN010000001.1:23834455-23844563 GCA_037367275.1 Coranthus polyacanthus
GTCCATACCTTTACTTGAAAAGTTTACAACTTTAGTGTAAACAGTGTCACAGCTCTTGTCAATCGGATATATTTGTATTTTTAATGTCACCCCACTCCCCACCCCAATAATGACCCCAACAGATGTAAACATGTGTTTACACATGTTTACATCTGTTGGGGTCGTGCGTTGGGGTCTTCGAAGGGAGACCAAAGGCTCTTCTGTTTGAATGGAGTCCTATGGAAAAAGTGGCTCAGTTCACTGAATAAACAACTATTTTGTGAAAACTGTTGGTTCCATAACAATCAGACAACCTCTGTGATGATCTTTAACGTCTTATCCATAGACTAGCAAATTACGAAACCACCTGATTAGATCTAACATTAACTAAATGGTGGTTTTGCGAGACAAGTGGCGGTTTCAGGTGTTGCGAGAGACATTTACAGCAGCTCTACCGTCTGTCATGAAGCCGAACCGTAAACCAAACACACATGCAGTTTTATATCTATTTTATTCTTTATATCGGCAAAACCAAAGGTAAAAATAACCACACACACCAAACATGTCACTAATTTCTCCCACCACAGCTAAAAAATCCACTCTGCTGAACCACAAGACGAACTGTCGTAAACATTAGGAGAAGGTTCGGTGACGTTAGGGACCTGATATGCTAGCTAATTACCCGCAGGCTATCCGTTACATTCTCATCAACAGTGAAACTGGCCAGATTGCCATCTTGACTCTTGTAGTTAGGTAATCTTTGGTTAAGCCATAGATTGTAAGATGTGGACATTATGGACTGTTTTTTGGGGGGTTTTTGGACTGCTATTTTGTAGACAGGAGTCTGAGGTTTTGGCCATCACCATGCTAACTTCTGGTTCCAAAGAGCTAACTAACAAAAGGGCCACCAGAACACTTATTAGAGGGTCCAAGTAAAACAAATGAGACTAGAATGACTCCTGGAAAAACATTGCCTCAGTATTTTTAGAGAGAAGTTCAGTGGAAGTCTATGGGAGCCAGGGCTTATGGAGCAGCATCTAGTGGCCGTCAGTGGTATTACACTTTAAGATACAGAGGCTGTGGTCCTTTACATTTGTGTTAAACTCACACAATGCATAAATAAACTTGACTTGAAGTAACTATCAGGGCTGCAAACTTGTCACCAAAAATCACAATTTAGCATGTAGTGTGCTATAGCCTATTTAAGTTCAGTTTTTCAGAGCAGCAGCGTCGGCAGAAACCATGGACTGAAATCCCTAGCCTGATACTTAATAGGATCTGAAATGTATACATATATTGGCCAAAATAGGTCATTACAACTATACTTGTCTGAATGCGCTACAGTTTTTATACAAACCTTACACACCACAGTTTAATGTCCAAGACTTACACACAGCGTTGAGGAGTAATTAGTTACATATAATGGTTTTACAAAGGGGGATTTTAAATGATTAGATTCATTGTTCAAAAATCAGAAGAGCACATTTTCTATCTCCGTTTTACATCTATGACGTGTCTGTCTTGAGGCTGCAATTTCCAGTATCTCATTCTGGATGTCAGGCCTCATCAGCTAACCATTTCTAGGCAATTTCTCTAGTTACCATTTTATATCTGCGTCAGAGTTAAAGATCAACTGAAATAATTCCAAGAAGGTACCTCTGTTCAATGCCTCAGGCAACTGGATATCTTGTTTTGCACAGAATAAAACAACGTGTTACAATTTTAATGTGCTCTCTATTCCTTTCCACAAATTACCTGTTGATAGTATCATTGACCAGCTGGTTGATAATACTTCCCCGCCCTGGATTTTCTGGTACTCTGTACACAGACAGCTGCAGGACTTCTCAAAAGGGAAGTTATTTTGCGAAGTTCTCGGATGACACCGCTCTATTGTCTCTTCTTCAGGGCTCAGAGTCAGGTTATGGTCGCGCGCTACCTGCCTTTGTGAAATGGTGTGATAATTTAATATGAAATTAAAGATGCATCTGTGTCACCTTTGTTACATCTGATCAGTTTGTAGTCTGGTCGTTACTGTTTTCAAAGTCCCCTTTGCGACTTGAAAGGACTAGAACTTCAAAACTGTCACTACACGCTGAAAATGGCAAGTTTTGGCATATCTTCTTATGTGGGATTTAGTCTTTTTAATATCACGGCTTTCTTCTCCACGTGCAAATGTTTCACCAAAACAAAATCACTGCATCCTGCGTTTAGACAAGTGTGACTAAATTAAGGAAATGCAAACTAACCAAACAACACAGAGAGGTTTATTTTCTCTATTCCAGAATGACAGTGGATGGTCCAAACCTCCATCGCTGGCACAGAGCTAACAAAGTGTGGAAGTCGGTCTGGCTATGCAAGACTAATGAGTTTGCTTCCCTGAACTACTTTTTAGTGTACACATTTATTTCTGATCAGAAATACAGTACACAGTTCAGCACACAATATGGGCCACAGGCAGATCGGACAAGACATTTTAACAGTTGCTCGGTAGAATATTGACTTAGCACTTTTGAAAGAGACATGAATGGAGCGCAGCTTCAGTCAGATGCCATGGCTTAGCTGTCATCACACTTGAGCCTTTCATACAACAACAGATAAACATCGACTACTGCCATCAGTGTATGTTATTTGCCGATCGTCTCATGGCAGTCAATAAAGTGAATATTGGCAAATGCTGACATTCGGCTGGTAGATCAATGCATCGCTGATGGAATCTCAGGGTGACCGTTTAGAGGCATTATGGGGATTATTCATGTTCCATGGCAGATGTTACCCTTTGTCAACAGGGTCAACAAAGACGTGACAAAGACATGACACTGACATTCTTGATGTTCTTCTTGAGTTCATTTTCATTGCAGGTTTAGCAGTCTATGCAGGAGAAAGAGGCAGCTACAAGGTTAGTGTGTGATTGTATAGATGCAACAAATCTATACATTCAGCCTGGTGGTGGTGGTGGTGGTGTTTGGCCAGTTGACACAAGATCACAAATCAAATCTCTAACCTATGCTATTTATGCTTCTTTTTCACTGACGGTATCAGCTCAACTCACCTCAACTCAGCACAGCCTTTTTTTACATTTCTATTACATGATAGCAAGTACCATAGGATACAATACATTTTGTTGATATATTGTGGTTAGCTTGGATTTGTGTGATAAGAAACCAAGCCAAAGGGGAAAAAAAGCATCAAAACTCATCAAGTGATTTGGACCAGAGCAAAGTTTAAGTTTAAAAATGCCTGTAGTGTTAACCTTGGAGATGAGAACAGGAATGAATAACATTCAACAGCTGCAAAAGACACACATGGCTTAGGAATCAGTGACACTAATTTAAAGCAACAGGCTTTGCTGTTTGTCTTGTGCAAGCTTTACAGAGATTCCTATTTAGTAGGGTATTATGTACAGTAGATGATGAAAGACCTAAAATCGTAGCAATTTTTCCAAGTTTGTCACGAAGTTTTGACCCATCCACAAAGAATAGATTGCACTCACTAATTGTGTAGGAAATTGCACAGCATTTGCACCCACAATCTGCTCTGTTTTGAGGACCTATTCACAAAATATTTGGCAAATGACATGCTGGCGCAAACATGTCCATAGAGTTTTGCACCTGAGTGCAATTTGCATCGGAGCTTTGATTTGTTTCAGGTGGTTCTTCACATTTCAGCCAGATTGGTCCATAATGAAAACTGCAGAAACTGCACTTCAAATTGTGTGTCTTTAGTAAGAAGAGACATGCACACACAGAGCTCTCCACAATTACAAACCAACTTGCGTGCATCAAAATAGGTTTCATCTGTTAATGTAATTGAGGCAGGTCTGAAACTTGTTTGATTAATGTCTGACTCTTAAAATAAAGTCATGTGTCACTGAATACATCTGGGATCTCACAGAAACATTAGTTCTGATGTTCTGTTTGGTGTCCCAGTTGAATGCGCGTCACAGCGTCTCTGATCTCCAAAGGAGACAGCGCGCATTTACGCACACAACGCCGCAGCGGTAACTTCATTAACAGAAGATGAGTCAGGATCTGACGCTCATTAATGTGTGTTCTGCAGCTGTTACACTCCAGGATACTGGGTTAATAAGGTGAAATGTTTGTAATCAAGCAGTCTGGCCTCCATCAGTGCTTTTTATATTTAAGTAGCTGAAACACTGAGATAACACACATACCGACCTGATCCCTCTGATATCTGATTTAAGATTTCATGCTTGACATCATTAAACATTAATTCAATACCATTCAAGCCGCACAAACTCGAAGATTTGGAGTAAGAGAGAGAGATACAGAGAGAAACAGTGGGTGAAAGGTGAGTAATTGCATCTGCCACGCTGCATGTGGCTATTTGAGCTGGTCTTTTGTGAATTAGACAGTTTATGCAAAAAGGCTTATTTGCATAGAAAGAGGCCAGTTTTGCACAGAATGTATGGATATCCTACAATTTACATCCATATCTGCTTGGCAGTGGATTCCCCTCTTTGCAGGTGCGTTGTGAACGTGGATGTGGCCCTATGGCTTTGGTGGATGCTCCTTTTATATCCAATCATGAGCCCCTCACCTGTTACCAATTCATCTGCTAATTGTGGAATCTTACAGCGTTACTTGTATATTCTACTTTTTTTTTTTTTTTAGTGTGGTGCAGGCATCAAAACCTTTTTATATATATTTACAAAATACAATTAAGCTGATTAATGAAAAAAATTAAACCCTTTTCTTTGTACGTTTCTCAGTTAAATAAAGGTTTAATGGTCTTGATGGAATAGTGGCATTAGTGACAGAAGCACCACATTTTTCCCACTGGCCAGCAACTCCATTATGTGACTCAATGTAATGTAGCCTGGAGCATTACACAAATGTCCTTATTTCCATTTCAGGACGTTGTCAACCCTAATGACATTTCTTTCCTTGCTTGCTCTTTTTGGGTGTGGTGTAGGTGTCCTTTCAGCATGGGAAATCAATATATTAAAAAACAATACTGATGACGCTGAGACATTAAAGAAATACTAACAGCCTTGTGGCTAAATGATAAACAGCCTGTTATCTTAAGTTTGTTATTTATTTAACATGTTAAGATAAAAGTAGTATAAACATATTTTGTAGTGTACTAAGTGTCAAACTATTCCATCTTTATTTCTATCACAGTACAGTGCTACTCTGATATGGTATCATAATAGTTTGCGTTTGTTTTGGGTGTGTTCTTTCATGTGGCCCATTGTGTTGAGCAAAAACATGATCCGCATTTGTTTCTATTGTTAAACTGAACATAGAGGATTGTACAGTGGAGATGTGTCCTCTTACTGCTGTCTAGTTTATTCAGATGCTTCTGCTCTAGGTGTCCTTGAGCGTGTCCAAAGGTGTCCTCAGCACAGTGATCCCACCTGAAGGGCTGATGGTTAAAGGTAAGATTCCAGTTTTAAAACTAAAGGCAGTCAATAAAAATTCAAGCCTCTGATAATGGACACATGGACACTACATAGACTTTATGTAGGAAGTGGACAGAGCCGCTATGATTTCTCCCATTGGCTTTTGAGCAGCCATTTTGAAGCCATATTTGGTCAAAAGGCAAAGCTGGGGAAGCACCGTCGTGACAGTGCTTCATTCTTGAAGCCAAAACATCTTGATGTCCCCCTGGTGTCTGGTTGGAGTATAGGTCCCAAATCCAGCCCCCTCCATGTTATTCTATGGGACTCTGTCCAAACTAAGTACAAAGTACAAAGTTGATTTGGGACTTTTAGGTAGATTTCATCAGGTAGATTTTTGTTCAAATTCTCATCTTTCTGATCTTTTTTTTGTTGTTATTTGATATTATAAAAATGGTTGATTGACAGCTGTAATGACCAGATGTGCAGCCGGAAACCAACAAGGCAACATGGCAGCTCCCGTAACTGCTGGATTTTGTAAAACGGTAAATGTCATCAAACATTTGTGTCTTATTGACCACAACTACAGTTGAGCAATCTGTCAGGAAGTCATATGCCCTAAAATCTTATTAACAGAGCAATTATTTAAAGATGGACCACAAGAACACTTATCAGAGGGTCTAAATAAAATGAATGAGACATAGAGAAAAATGATTGACTTTGTATTTTTAGAGAGAAGTTCAATGTAAGTATGTGGGACACAGGCCTTTTTGGAGCAGCATGTAGTGGCTGTTAGTGGTATTACACTTTAACATACTTCATTTGGGAGCTGTGGTCCTTGCCTCTTGGTCAATACAAACAAAGACCCCGAAATATAGGTCTGGAAAAATAAGGGTGAATAAACCTTGGTGTCCGTCATATCATCTGCATAAGATATCAGAATGAATAAAGGTAAAAAGTCTTTTACTATTTAATTATTTCATATGAATGTGATATGAAATTTTACCAACTAATGATATGTATGTGATAGGTATCATAGTAATAACTGATTAAGTGTTATTTATCTGTTTTTCTTGTGATGCCTTTAAATGACAGGCAATGGGGAGAAAAGCCTGACTGTGGAATCAAATAACCTGCTGTTCCTCAATGACCTGCTGGCGAAAGTGTCCTATAAGAGCATGGTTTATCATGTACACACTGGAGATCTCGGTGAGGTGTTTTGATATAGTTAGTATATGTAAACTTGCAGGTGTGTTTTGTTTTTGTGTGAAATGTATTGCTAGTAAATCACACTTATTGTATCTTAAGTCCAGTGTTTTATTCTGTCCTTAGTCTCTTTCCAGTTTGAGAACCATAAAGCCGTGTTTCCTATTACCATCAAACAGCCTCAGCTGCCAGTCCTGTATGACATGGGAACAGGTAGGGTGTCATGGTTGACTGGGATTTAACAAGACTACACAATTGCCCATTAGGGCCAAATCAAAATTCACACCTTTTGTAATTAAAAAAAACAAAACAAAAAACTTATAATGATGGTATTTAGCTTGTCTTGATTTTGGGTCAAGTTTTGGGTTCATCCAAAAATGTTGGGTTGGGTAAAATTCCCAATGCTTCCACAGCTAAAACTCTACCTCATTAAACTGAATAAATATGTGTGATTGCCTAAGAGACAGTAGTGGAATATTATTAGTATCCCAAACTTTTCTTTTGTCAAACAACAGAGACGCTGTGCAGTGTTTAGGTCCTTTATGAAGTCATTAAACGGAGGAAAACAATGGTCCTAATTTTTAGTTTTTTGTTCATGATTTAATAATATACTGGAACAAGAAGAAGAGTAGTCTATTGACCTTGGCGGAGGTCTGCGCTCTCTGAGTGGCATTCACCTCTAATTATGTAACTAGTTGTTCCACAAAACTGATTCTTTGTCAGTAGAACATTTATCATATTTGTTCATATCTGCAAAGCTGGAATCACACTTACCCAAGGTCTGACATCTTTTACACAGTGAGGCCAGCTCTAGCTTTACTTGGTGTCTTCAACTTCATCTTATGTCTTTTCTTTTCTCTCTGTGCCAGACATCAACTCTCACGTCACCATCGCCACTAAAACCTTCCTGCGCTATGAACAGCTCAAAGTGTTGCTGAGCAGCATACGGAGTTTCTACAGCAACATAAACATCATCATTGCAGATGACAGTTTTGAACCCGAAAAAATGACCGGAGAACACATTCAGCACTACATCATGCCTCCAGCGCAGGTACGTAAACACACATACTAGCATTTATAAAAATGTTCATTATTTACATTTCATTATTGTTCATTATTTTACACATTTCTTTGCTACTGTGTACTAAAGAGGATTTTTTTCCAATTCACAAGACATATGTGAATTCATTAATTCTTTAATCAGGGACTCCCATTATTCAGATTTCACACATAAGTGAAGTATGAATTCTGGGTGTGAGATATTTACTAAAACTCAGTAGATTAACGTGTCACTCAATAGGGATTTCTCTGATTCCATGCATTTGTATGATTTGAGCACAGCAGTATGACATTATGTTTTTGGTAATTTGACCTCTAACCCTTAGCATGATGTCAGGCTGCAGTGTAAATGTGGTCCATTCCATTTGCTCTCCCATGTTGACACAGGAATAACATTTAGTTTAATATTCTTGTTCGACTCTTACTTACAATATGCAACAATCTATTTGTTTTGAACATAAACTGCATAAAAGCAGTAGCCACTGTGGCATGACCCACTGGTGTTTGGACTACCACTTTTGAAGCCTTGAGTTTGGAATTTTGGCCGTCACCATCTTGGTATTTTGAAGCCAGAAGTGACCATATTTGGACAAAAGGGTAGAGCCGGGTAAAACAGTAAACTTCCAGAAACATTTACAGAAAATGATTCTTTGTTGGACTTTGTAGTGTAACTACTTAACCACAACTACAATAGAGCTGTTGCGGTCAGAAAAGGAAGAAAAGTTGTATTCAATAAGACAGAAACTCTGAAAGTCTGACTCAACAGGTGAGCTATCAGTCAGTCACATCTGTCACATGGCAGATGTCAAAGCCTTCTATTAGCCCTAAAATATTATTAATGTAGGAATAATTTACAAAAGAAGTGCCAGGACATTTATTACAGTGTCCAAATAAGACATAATGACTCCTAGAAAAAAGTGTTTTGATTGTTCGTTGGAAGTCAGTTGGAGCCAGGCTTTTTTGGAGAAAGCATCTAGCAGCAGCCAGTGGTATTAAGATACTTCCACGTTGCCTTCAATTCAAGCTATGGTTATTGCCTCTTGATATAGAGCTAAAAATGTCTTTGTTGACATTTTACCAAAAAGATTGAAAGAGAGAGTTGATCACATGCAGTATAAGGAGTAATAACGAGTAAACCTTGATATGTAGTTATTGCAGAACACATTTGCAAATGGTCTGCAGTACCTTTTAATTGTAACATACATTACGACCTCTGTCCCCAACCACTGAGTGCCTGAGCTCCGACATCTTGACGTAGAAGAACCATGAACAGCAGTAAAAAGTTTGAAATGTGATGCATGTTTGCTCTTCCAGGGCTGGTTTGCAGGCAGGAACTTGGCTGTTTCCCAAGTAACAACCAAGTACTTCCTGTGGGTGGACGATGACTTTGTGTTCACAAAGGAGACAAAGATAGAGAAGCTGGTGGAGGTGATGGAGGCAGTTCCTGAACTTGACGTGGTAAGAAGTGCTGTAGTTCTCTATAAGATTTCACAATTAGGCGTGTTTGTTCTCCTGCTGGTCTGTTGACAGTCAGGTGTTTTTCTTTATACTGCCTTTCAGCTGGGAGGGACTGTACAAGGAAACCAGTTTTGTTTTTCTCTGGTCTACGAGGAGGGTGACGACAAAGAGGGTGGCTGCCTACACAGGAAGTCCAACGGAAAGTTCAACTCTCTTTCTGGTTACCCACAATGCTCCGTGGTCAGTGGGGTGGTCAATTTCTTTCTGGCTCGTACAGACGCTGTACAGAGGGTGGGGTTTGACCCTAAGCTCCAGAGGGTAGCACATTCAGGTAAGTCTCAAGCCAACAGCAGTGTCCTCCTCATTCTTGGATTTTTAGCAAGGGGCAAGAAAGTGATGTTCGTTAAAGTGTAATACCGCTGTCTGCCACTAGATGCTGGCTCTAAAAATGCCTGGCTCTCATAGACTTACATTGAACTTCTCTCTAAAAATACTACAGTGATTTTTTTTCCAGGAGTCATTCTGGTCTCATTTGTTTTATTTGGACCCTCTAATAAGTCTTCTGGTCGTCCATCTTTAAATTATTGCTCCATTAATATGACTGTAGAGTGAATAGAAGAGTTTGGACCTTCAGTGCTTCTGTTCATTGCATAAGATGTATTTTTTTCTTGCCAGACAGCTCAACTAGTTGTGGTTAAGTTACATTAACAAGACAATGCTTTGCATTAGCTCACCCATCCCCCAGTTCTACCGTTTTGTCCAAATATGGTCACTTCTGGCTCTAAAAAGCCAAGACGGTGATGGCCGAAATGCAAACTCAAGGCTTCAACATGGTGGTTCAAACACCAATGGGTGATGTCACAGTGGCTACTTCTCTTTATGTTATGTTTAGTTTATGTTCAAAACTAATAGATTTTAACAGATTGTAAATAACAGTTGAGGTCAAATAGAAGTTCAAAAACCAATGGGAGACTCTGTCCACTTCTTATATACAGTCTATGAATTTTCTACCAAATCCGTCATTGTATGTTCATGTAATTTAATGCT
>JAPQRN010000001.1:23850650-23866746 GCA_037367275.1 Coranthus polyacanthus
ATTGTTATTTCATTATTTGAACTCATTATTTGTCCTAAATTGCTCCTGTTCCAACTTTTTCTTGAATGTGTTTCAGCCTGAATGTGATGAATGGATGAATATTTACAGCTGAAATGAAGTTGAAATGTGTTGTGTTCATACTGTCTACAATGGAATACGAATCAAAGTACATTTTAATATCACAGCTTTCATTTTTAATTTGCATTCTCCATATGGTCCCAACGTTTTCTGATTTGGGGTTGTAAAATGTTGAATAGATTCCAACATTCTTGCTCATCAGATCACGTTGATGAAACATGTACCTCTATTTTTCAGCTTCTCGATCAAAAGGAGTGTCTGAGCCTTCAGGTGCAGCAACTGACCCTGGACTGTAACATGCACCAGCAGAAGAGCACTGTCATCCAGAACCAGATGAGAGAGCTGCAGGCAGAGAGAGACCAAGTAAAAAAGAAAAGAAACCAGACACCTTAACGCTTTGAGAACATTTCTTCTTCAAGCAGAATGTTCTGTTTTACCTTCTATGTTTTTCATGTTGCTTTTCTTTACTGTTGAAATGTCAAGCAGTCATGTGTCAGCAGCTCATTTGTGGAGAGTATCAAATATCAACAGCTCTCTTGTCACTTCTTGTAACTCTCTTGCGCGTGTAGTTGTGGAGTATTGTACGTCTTTGAAAAGGGACATTATTTAAACTCTCTTCTACTGAGCAGTATGCTGAAAGCAATAGTTTTTAACACACATGAATACAGTGTTTTGCTACATTTCACATGTCAGTAGTAGACAGATCATCCTCCAGTTGCTCTTTTAAATGTCATTTTAAGGCTTTTTTCTCTGAAGAGAATGTCCTCCCACAGCCTAACAACAACTGTCAGATGCCCACAAGCAAGTCACTTATCTGCCAGCTGCTCCACTGGACCCACACAGGTTTCCACAACACCAGACTGTGATAGTACTTGACAGCTCCTAGGTGTAATTACTGATATACTGACATGCATGGGATCTGCACCAACGCAGCTGTGGTCCTGTCATACCGTGCATGTAGCACCATTCCAACTTCACTTTCATAGGAGAGTGATGGCAAAAAAAATTCCAGTACTAAGCTGGAAAATCCAACTTCCTAAATTTTACAACAAAAGGAATTTAAAAGCTCAATTCTCATTGTGATGTATTACATGCACTAGGGCTGGGTGATAGGGCCAAAAATTGTATCATGATAAAAATGTTCATCAGTTGATATCAATAATTATCATGATAAATGTCAAGTCATTATTTCTTTCTTAGTTTAATGGCAGATTTTTGGTCCTGAGTGAAAGTTGAAGAAATGATGGTTATTTGTGAAAAAGACATAATGACACGAAAATAGCATAAGGACGCAACAAGATGAAAATGAAGTAAAAGACGCGACAAGGCGAAAACAACGTAAAAAAAATGCAACAACAGAAACGACATAAAAGATGCAACAACACGAAAATGGAAACAACATGAAAGACATAACGAGGCAAAAACTGCCTGTACCGTAGTCTCTGAGTGTGTGATTTGGTGCTGCTTTCACAACATCGAATCAAAATAAACAAAATGAGTGCAATCTGACCTCTTAATCAACGAGATGAAAATGATGGAAAAGTTATTTGCGGTTTGAAACCCTTCTTTATGGTGAGAACATGGCAAACAGCAGAACATTCAAAACAATTGGAATGATAAAATGTACATGAGTAAAATGAAGTAAATCAGCAAAATACTGAAAGTGTTTTAGCTGAGAATGTAAACTAACTAAACCCAAAAGACAAAAGAAACAATTATATCATGATAATAATAATTATAAATAGGCAATAGAGAGATTTAAAAAAGAATGTATAAAGTTTTCTTTTATTCATCATTATCAATGACTAATTTTAAGTTTAATTTATGCATTGTTACGTTGTTGACGTAGCCACAGACACAGACAACTTTCTTCCCAGCGGCACCAAGGCTGGGCTGTACATTCCTTCTTCTTTCAAGCAACCCTATCTGAACTACATCTATGTTCAGGTTTCATGTTTCAGATTGTGCGTAACAGATTGAGTCATTGTGGCAGAACCTTGAATAATAAACTCAAAAATGTGACTGTGTAAAATAAAAAAGAGAAACAGAAAGTTGTTCCTGTGCTTCTAGGCGTACCTGTCCAGAGACGAGGCCCAGGCCATGATCGCCCGCATCCTGGCTGAGAAGGACACTCTCAGGTGCCAGCTGGTGGAGGTCCAGGAGAAGGTCTTCAGTCTGACAGCCATGCGCAGCCCCAGAAGTAGCCGGCAGAGCTCCGATGTAATTCCTCACACGTGGGCATATCAGCACGCACACAACACATACAGTAGTAACAGTAGTAACGCCTCACTCTGTGTCTTTGTCAAAGGAGACGGAGGTCTGCTGGGAGAGCCCAAGGTCCAGCTGTGAGGTGGAGTCACCTTTCCCAACTAGACAGAGACTTCGCCGTATGGACGCAGTCAATCCCATGTCTCTGAGTTCTGTCAATTCAGAGGTGCGTAAGTTCACCAAGGCTGGGTATAAAACTACATTCTATTTCTCAAATTATCCATTTGTTAACATGAAGCGAAATGTCAGTCAGTCAGTCAGTCATTATCTGTAACCGCTCAATCCCCTGGAGGGTCGCGGGGGGGCTGGAGCCGAGCCCAGCCGACATTGGGCGAAGGCGGGGTACACCCTGGACATGTCGCCAGTTCATCGCAGGGCATGAAGCGAAATGTTAAAACAAAAATCGTATCTCAGTTAAAACTCATCTGATTAGATTCTAATTTACCACATACATCTATAGTGTCACAAAAAGCTTAAGGCCACCGTAGATGATTTTCTGAAAATCACTGTATCTCGAGATTTTGTTCACAGATTTTTTTAACTGAGGTATCTTGTGCACATTTGCATAAATCTGCATATCCAGTAGGTGTAAGTGCTCAGTATTAGGGTTTGCACATGGAGACTGAGCATAACATGAAATTGTTGCAAGATGTGATATCAGTTTATGTTTGTGTATGTGTGAAGTGTGAAGATCCTACTGCAACTAGTGTCCGATCCCGAAATGCGGAGCCTCCTGGTCCAGACTCTCTCCGCAGGAGGGAGGAAGCTCTGTACGCAGACAGCAGGTGTGTGTGTCTATATATTCTACATGTCACATGCTTTATTATAAGTTCCTTCTGACAAATGATTGATGGTTACTGAAATGAAGGGTGGGCTCAGGTGGGTTCAAATGATGCCAAAATACAAAGATAACTGCAAAGGTTTTGAGGTGCTTAGCAATAATATTAAAGGTCTTTGTCACTGTTTTTTCCACCTCACGTGTTGTAATATATACTTATGAGACAGTTGACAAAAGATTCAGCTTTGTCCTTATAAACCTATGATTAGTCCTACTCACCAAACCAGTCTCTGGGTTATATTACTATAGGAAGTTATGGAGGAACTTGGCATAGACTTTACTTTAAGACCTTGCAGCGTTATCAGAGTGTGCAGAGAAAAACCACAGACAGAGAAAAAACTGTATTTTCTCTTTTAGCCTAGAGACAGCAGACACGGATTCTCTTTTGGACGACTTTGTTTTCCTCCCCGATGGTGAGTATAGAATGTGTGTGTACTCTGTGTGTTGAAATCATTGTGTTGGTGTCTGTGTTTCTCTGTGGAGGGTGCGGTAGTTTGCCTATGGTTGGCAACACCTTTATCAGCTATTGTTCAGTGTTGGACCTTAGCCAAGGCTGTAAAGTCACACATTAACTGTGGCACATTATTTCCGGGGGAAAACAACCTTGATGCCAAATCATTATACAACTTCTCTTTTGTTTAGTTCGGAATGAAGACAAACACAGAGCCAGATTTCCCTCGACAAATGGCACCAGCTGTAACGGGTGAGGCAACCCACTGAACATTGTCAAAAATAAAAAAAGTTTCATGTTACCAAGCATTTTTAGTAGAACAGATGCCAGTCAACCTGAAGATATGCGACATGCTGTAAACTGAAGGTGAAGGATACCCAAAGGTGTAAATTTAACATCCACAGTTTTCATGGAAGTCTTAGCCTTATAACAGAAGAAGTGTACAGCCAATATGCATGGATTAAGCCTGGTTCAGTCCAAAAATTTGCAATGAGATGACATTGTTTTAGAACGTCACAGGTAAAGGTTGCAGCGGTGTGAACTGGACCATCTCAGCTCACCTCAAGCCGGCTGATAGCACCGGCAGTGATTCAGTTTGTCAAAAAGCCAGAGACTAGTTTTAGAATGTCGTGCGAAATAGTGTGTTTTTCCCAGTATTTATGGGCTGTAGCTCACCTGTTACCACGAAGCACAGCGCTATCATCACCTGTTCCCTGGCAAATGCTGTCTTGATAGTCTGTGTTCTCTCTCCTCCAACTCCTCTTAACAACAGAACTGCTCCAAGAATAGACCGGGTAAATGTCTCGTTTCTGTTGTCATGTTTTCACCGTTTCATCAATACTAGAAGCTCACCATCACTGTCCTCATTCATATTTTAAAAGTATATCCAGCTCTAAAAACACACAAAAAGTCAGCAGTTAGAATGGAAGTACAGAGCGCTGTTACTATTTAAACAATACACTGTCTCGTCTCGTTGCAAATTACAACTCGTCTTTTCACAAATCTTTGGTCTAAACTGGGCTTTAGGCTTCATTTGAAAGGGAACATCTTTTAGTTTCTGAGTTTAACGTGGCTGAAACACAACCTAAGCTACATCAGTTTAAACATGGCTCAAATGTAACCTTAACCCTGACTCTAAAATTTAAGGGATTTCTACAGTTGATATCAACATTTTTATTTTTCATAAAAGAAGACTAAAACCTTTTCTCGAATGACAGTGTTTGATGAAGCGTGTCTGTTCCTCTGATCCTCTTCCCATTTCTCTTTCAACAGTTTCTCTAGAACCTCAGTCCCTCCCTTCCTAATGCGTTCTCGTCCTAAAGCTATGCGCATCAGCGGCCGTGTCCTCACCATCTCCTTCCAGGGAGAGCTGTTGCTCAGTCAGCTGGCAGTGGTCGGGGGCAACAAGACGGGAGTGTTTGTGCGGCAGGTGACTGAAGGAAGTGCTGCACATACTGTCGGCATCAGCCCTGGTGCACAGATAGTGGAGGTGAGTCAGAGTGCAAATGTGCGCAGGTGAACGAAGTCGTTCAAGTTATTCGACCTGCTGTCATTTTATTTCTCATCACGTTGTTGTTCTGTAGGTGAAGTACGAGCAGAAAGACAAGGCTCTGAGGATGGTGCTGGAGGATTCCACTTTAGAGGAAGCTATGTGGGCTCTGGGTCAGGTCCAAGGCTTCTGTCACCTCTCCCTGCGGCCCAGACAAGATGGTATGTCCCACTGCATGTACAAAAAGGGTTGTTTTAAATACTTAATTGGAATGTTTCCTTCAGCATGCTCCTGACAAATTATGTACGTACTTAGAAACCTATTGTAAATATTTTTCAATTTTACACCAATTAAATTGACTTAAAGTTAAAC
Source organism: Coranthus polyacanthus (assembly GCA_037367275.1). NCBI lineage: Eukaryota > Metazoa > Chordata > Actinopteri > Kurtiformes > Apogonidae > Coranthus > Coranthus polyacanthus. Next base: position 23,856,147 of record JAPQRN010000001.1, read on the forward strand.
AGAAAAAATACAAAGAAGGAAAAAAGAAAAGAGCAGAAAAAACCAATGGCTTAGGAGGAGAAGGATACTTGTTTATTTCATCACTTCTTCCTATACAATACAATACAAAATGTTATTTTACAGAGTTTGTCTTTGCGGTAAATCTTGTTCCATTTTTCCATGTGTCAAGTTAATCTTTTTGTTTCCAAAATGTGGTCCTATATTATTACCAGTTTGGGAAAAAGTTGTAACAAGTTTGAAATACATTTTTTGATTTAAAGGTTCAGTGTGTAATATTGAGGAGGATCTACTTGAATATAATATTCATAATTATGTTTTCATTAGTGTATAATCACACGAAAATGAGAATCTAAAACTCCCTGAACCTTTAACTAAAAAGCACAGAAGATGTTTTAAATTGGGAAGAGTTCATTAATCAGTATTTGGTGGATTAACTCTGATTTTTAATCACAGATTCCATGCGTCTTGTCATGCTCTCCACCAGTCTTTCACATTGTTGTTGGTTGGTTTATGCCACTCCTGGAGCAAAAACACAAACAACTCAGATTTATTTGACTGTAACCATCTATCTTCCTCTTGATCACACTCCAGTAGGTTTTCAATGAGGTTCAGATCTGGACATTTAGTGTGGTCCCATAATTCTTCAGAGCTGTTCATTCAAGAGGAAACCGATGAGACAGGATTGTATTATAATTTATCCCAAAACTGTATTGTGACATTGGCTGAAAATAAAGCTTCATGGGGCTTTGAGGAAGCAGATTGTTCCTCTTAAGATTAGTGAGATGACCAGCTGCACCACAACATCACTCCTCATCTGTCACACTCTGACACGTTGGAAAAACCAAGAGAATACAATGTTGATCAACCTGCTGTGTTGCATCATAAAGAGAACTCAGCTGACCCACATTCACAAATTGCAAAAAAAATTTACAAGTTAGACCAGAACAACTGTTTTATCATGTTACATGTATCTGAGAGTCTGTTAAGAGCCTGTTGTAAAAAGCACAAAACCATTAAAAAGAATTACATTTCATTATAGCAAAATGAACACACACACACACACAACTCAAAGCATGGGCTAGAGTTTGCAAAGTATATGCCAAGCCTGCCTAATAGAATATAAACATTCAAACAGTTATTCTATTCCTATTTCAGCTCATAAAATAAGGTTTAAGTTACACATTCAATTAAAATACCAGAACAGTATTTAGTAGCACTCACTGACCACACTACCAGCAGCCTGGATGTACCAATTAAAGGGTCTAAAAATTACTTTGTAGTTAATAACTGCTTTGTTTTTTGGTATTAAACCTCTAAATTGCATTTTCAGTATTTGAACATACAACATACATATTCATCACATAGAAGATTCAGACAGAATAATGCAATTAAAAGAAAAGAAAGAAAAATGGCAAATAAAGAAGGTGGGAAAGCATTCTTTTTGACAGTGTGTGTCACAGCCCTCAGCACAGCAAAATGATCATGTTCACAACAACAACAACAGGAATGGCATGAATATCAGTTGTCATCTCTACCTTTTGCCGAGTTATGGATCGCTATCAATAACTGTGTGGATAAGCTGCTCAAAAGAGGCGATGTTATAAGAGAGCGTGCTTATCTCTCCATTCTTTAAAATGGTCATGCTTTGATAGAGCAACAATATTCTGTTACTGTTATCATGGCTAACTTCACAGAGGAAGACACACGTGCAGAAAGGTTAAAGGTTCAGCATGCAACACTGGGCAAAAAAAAATCCTTAATTACCTTTCAGCATATTCTAATTCAAGTGGTCCGAGTGGACACGAGACTTCTGCTCCTCCTCTTGGCTTTGTTTACAGCCTGTAGAAAAATTACCCCGCAATGGAAGATTTTGAGAAGGTTATGGCCAAGTGGGGTGTAAAATATGTGAGTGACAGCTTTAATTACCACTGTTAAGATTATACCAGATGCAACTCTACTTCTCTAGTCCATGGCTCGACACAGAAACAACATGATGGCTCCCATAACCATCATATTTCAGCTTTACTTTTTCGGCTTCTGTTTCCAGTATGTTTTACTGCTTCTAACCAGAATTCATTTACCATTTCACATTCATATATAGATGTGGGACAATGGCCCCTGTTTTTGTTGCATCTCCAACAGAAATCATCCTTCCTACAGTAGATTGCTTTTATTTGTAACTGATGGGGGAATGAACCGTATTGCAGCCAGAAACACAACAGACTTAATGGTCCAGGCTCATTTTCACTTTTATATTAGAAGATTTTTAAAATACTAAAAACAGAGCTATGACTGGTTTATTTACTGGCCGTAAGACATTCAACAGGTTTATTTGACACATGTGCAAACTTTGTCCCAGTTCCATAATACAGCTCTGGAAAAAATTAAGAGACCGCTCCAAATTTCCAGACCTGAACCCCACTGAGACCCATTGGAATGTGATCAAGAGGAAGATAGATGGTCACGAGCCATCAAACAAAACCGCGCTGTTTGCATTTTTTCACCAGGAATGGCATTAAAGCAGCAGTGTGAAAACTGATAGAGTAGGCCAAGACACATGAAAGCTGTGATTGTTGTCCCATCAAATATTGATTCCTGGACTTGTCTTATGTTTAATAATGCATTAATACTGTGTTGCTTAAAATGAATATGAACTTGTTGTCTTTCCATTTTTGTCCTTTTCTTTTATTTGCTCTCAAGGACAAGGATTATTCTTGTTCTTCTTCTTCATATTCTTTAGCATAAAAAAAATGACTGAAAAAATTCATTTTATTCCAACACATACCTATAAATAGTAAAACCAATATCGCTTAATTTAGTTACATGAAAACCTTCTATATGTGTGAGGCATATACAGCTTTTCTTCCTGTTGTTCAGACTACGAGACTCTCCTGCAGCAGCTGCAGAGCAGTGAGACTTCATCAGGAGACTCCTTCTACGTGCGCGTCAACATGTCCCTCCCTGCCGGACCCAACGGAACCTTAGCCGTGTCCTGCAACGACATCCTGCATGTGACAAACACGCGACCCGCTGGAGCCAAGGACTCGTGGCACGCCAGTCAGGTCCACCCCTGTCAGCTGCTGGACCTCCAGAGTGGAACTGTTCCGAACTACTACAGGTTAATGAACTGATAAAGAATAGAGATGTACAGGAGCAGGATCGGGAATGGATTTAAAACATGACTTTATATGTGTTTATTGTTTCATGACTTTTCTATGTCACAGGGCACAGAGACTTCTGATTCGAGCAATTGAAGACATGAATTTTCAAACAAAGTTTCAAAAGGTAAGAATAATCATCCAGTGACCACCACCACAATGTTGCTATGGTAACTCACTCACTCCTGTTAACTAGGGCTGAGCAGTGTATCGATGTTTTAATGTATGAGCAATATATTTTCAAATGAGATACAGAATCATTACCATTTATGTCAACATAGTTTCATGTTGCGTTCCATAAACAGTTTGTTAATGAATTGAAAATGTTTTTGGTACCACTTTAACATGCCCTTATAAAGGATTTATACATTATTTATAATTAGGTTATTGATTAGGTTGTAAATACTTTATAAGTCATTAATAAGCTGTTATAAAACATCAGAAAACAAGGACAATAGTGACCTCACATTACATTTACTGTTCAGCCTCAGATCTCATTGGTTACTGAGCTTCCTTTGTCTCCATCAGTAGCATTTAAACCTGTCAGCTTCATCTGAGATTGGTTAATAACTTACTGCCACTTAGTCAACATCAGCATGTCTTAATGTCTTAATGCTCAAAACGTTTCATTTTCACTATTACAGTTTGTGCAATGACAACAAATGCATCTTATATGAAGAACTAAGAGTTTTTTATGTCATATGGATGTAATTTGAGTTACATGAGCAGTTTGGTAACAGTGCTGTATTCTCCTAACTTGTGCTAGAAATGCTTTCTAACTTTAAGCTAAACATGTTAGCTCTACTCTTGTGTTTTACACTTTACAATAGATTCCCTTTTGCCACTTATAAATGGTAGTAACTCATGAGTAAATGGTCTAACATGCTGACTGATAAACTAAACCTTGACAAATAGAGTCTGAATCATCGTATGAAAACTGCTATAACTTTTAAGTGTTTATTAAAAGACAGTGTTTACAGCCTAATGACCTTTAATGACCTAATTATAACCATAAATAAATAAATAATAATGATAAATTAACAATTAATCAATATAATCATTTATACATTCTTTATAAAGGTACCCATATTGTAAAGTGGCACCATATTTTTACACTTTTACACACTCGTGATAACATAAACGATTGTGAACGTTGTGTTTTGCACCTTTGACCAATTACATGTCTGCAGCTCTATATTTTCACGTCAGAAACCCTGTCTTTGCATTTCATTTTGATCACATTCTGTTTTAATAAAAGGGCCTGTGAGATATTATTATTACTATCAATGCCCCTCTCCCCTATTAGCCTGGACGTGTGGTGGCCCAGAAGGAGAAGGCAGTGAGGATTGTCAGCACAGGGCGCCAGGGGGGGAATCCACTGTGGGTCAGCGTGGAGGACGAAAACAGCTCAGAGTCAGGTAGACAAACCTATAGCTGTACGGTCACAAAAGAAAAGTCTCTACTCTTTCAGTCTTGAATTCAACACTTGTTTCTTTCATCGTTGTGTATTTTCTTTCCCGTCTAGGTGATAGTGCACCCAGATGTTGTGTCACCCTTATGCCTTACACTCTGGTCACCCCCCACTACCCCCCTATCTGCAGACCCATCCTACTCCTTCCCACCGTCCTGGGACGTGTCCTGGACAAGAAGCTGGCAGGATGGCAGGGCTTTCAGCTCTGTGAGCCCGGTAAGAGTCAGATGACTTTGACTCTTGATGATGAATTTGAGATACAAAAAAAGAGACACGCTTTCCTGTTATGACAGATAAGTTTGTTTGAGTTGACAGATCAAATGTTTTATTGGTCAAATTGCTTTTGTACCTCATCCTCTTTTTTGGATTTCACGCTGTAATGAAAGCAACTTTTACTGCCTTTGCAAACAACCAGTCTCTTACTGTACATTGTTAAACATTTTATGGGTTTGTCTGGAAATAATCTACGAGAATAAATAGCAATAAAAACAAAAGAGGCTGTAAAGGCAGTAAATTGCTGTTAGTTGTCCCAGCAATGAAAAGGAGAAATGAAAATTTAATGATCTTTGTGGGAAATGTTGATCATTACAGCAAAGGACAAGAAAAACACAACAAAATGCAACTCAAATAATCTATACGTCAGATATTAGAGCAAATAATTAAGGCTGAGACTATCTGTACCCGTGTGTCTGTTACAACCATGAAGTTTACACCTGGTAATTTCTGGCTCCAGGTGCTAGAAGTGACCATATTTGGACAAAAGAGCAAAGCTGGGGAAAGAGCATAGCTTAGTGACACATTAAAACAGTAAACTTCATCAAACATTTGTATAACAAAATAATTTTACGGTCTTGTTAGTGTAACTTATTAATCACTATTACAATGGAGCTGTCTGTCAGGAAAATGTTTTTTTATTCGATAAACTGAAGCTCTGAAAGTCCGACTCGGCAGGTAGTAAAACATAGCAACGTGTCATCTTCACGTACACCTTAATACGTAACGATAAAGATACATGTGCATATGTGATTTCTTTCATGACCCGATATTACGATCTTATATTTAATCTATTTTCTCCCTTTTTTTCCCTCCCCCCTGCTTTGTAGAGGTTCTGAGCTCCAGTGAGCATGCAGCCCGGCTCCAGAAGTCCGAGATCCTGGAAGAGTGCGAGCAGGAAAACTGTTGCTACACTTTGCAGGGTGTGGAGAAAGTCATGAAGAAGGTCAGAGCACAAAATCAGAGCATGTATTTGAATATGATGGACATCCAAAGATATGCTTATGGCGGGAACAAAAAAGCTGAGAACAGGGCTCAGTAACTGTGTGGTGAAAGAGAGAACTGTGAGAATTGAAATGGAGTACAGTACATTCTGTATGGGTATTTTTGGTGTTTAGAGATTTAGAGATGTATATTTATAGAGATATTCATGTACAGACAGTCAAAGTTGTTTGTCCAGTGCTAATTAGAAAACGATGGCATTTATTTTTGGCAGAAATTCCCTAAGATAAATATCAGAACACAATCATAAAAGAGAAACTGCTTCTACATTGTTCAGAGCTGCTATGATTATTATACTGTGCTATATTATACTAAATTTCCGATATGGAAAAAAATCTCTGGAATGTGATTTTTGCACCTGTAGTGGCATAAAGCAGCCAACAACACTGTTTTTGTCCACATACATTCCATCATTTCTCTTCATCATCCTGCAGGGGATTCACTGCGTTCTGCCCCTCGGTCTGGACTGTGTGCGTCGACTGCACCGGGCTGAGATCTTCCCTATCATCATCTTCATCGGGCAGACTGCACGTAGTGCACATAAACTGAGGTAAACTCTCCGTCTCTATCATCATACAACTGCTGACAGAAACTCATGAATTTGATATCACATTTAGATAATCACTGTAAACACTCGGGTGTGGGGATGTGTGAACTGATGAACTCACTGATTGTTTTACTGTATTAGAAACAGACACATTTTTCTCTTAAAGCTTCAGTGTGTCATCATTTTTTTTGCCGTTGTTGGGAAAAAATTCCAGAATTTCTTCTTTGGTCTGAAAATCTCCCCCGTGATGAAAGAACACAGGGGAAATTTTCAGCGTCGATTGCTAATCATGGGTGTTGTCAGAGAGGTGCCAGGTTACACATGTGATTGACAGCTTTAATTACCAATCACTGACAAGATTCTGTCAGACTTCACTGCTCAACACATAAACAACATAAGCAAGCATGGCAGCTCCCATAACCCTGATATTTTGGCTTCACTTTTCAAACAGCGTCAGGTCATCTATCTTTATATTTAGTCTGAATCATGTGTATTTTCCCTCTGATTTCTGCCTCCTGCAGCTTTAAATAATTTTTGTTGTCCTAAAATAGACTTACATTCTTACAGTACTGTCTGTTATTCATTACACATATTCGTCCACGATCTGACTTCTCGCTTATGTCATTTTGTTAAACATTTATGGGTTTGTCTGTCACAGCCAAAAATAACAACTTTTTCTGGCAGACTGCCCTTTTCTCAGCCTGTCGTTACATAGTTAATTTCCTATATATTACCCAGAAGGACGTTGAACCCTCTTCTTTGGAATAGCATGAGAATGGCAAGACACTCAGTTTTTCCACTTGCTCTTTTCATGTTCCTCTTCACTATGTTCTGGTCTATTAAGGCCACTGGAAAAACAGGTACCTCTAGTTCATTCTTAGATATTTCACCATGTATGACAGTTGGGTTGGCTCAAAATACATCCCCAAAACCTGTTCTTTCTAAAAGTTTTAACAGCAGGCACAAAGAACTACAATAACATTGAGTCACGCTGTCTGCATTTGTACACAGGTCAAAGCTGCAGCGCCACAGCCAGTCGGTGGAGCAGCTGCTGGCCTGTTCGAGGAGCGAGGAGCCGCTGCTGGACAAGCTACCGTGCCTGTATCACAGCGTGGCTCCAGACTCCTGGTGTGACCAGACCTCTCTGCTGACCAACCTGCGCACCGTCGTCTGGGAGGAGCAGAAGAAGATCGTGTGGGTGGAGCCAGACCTGTGGTGAAAGACAGAAAAAGAACAGAGAAGAAACTTAACAAGCATGCATAATTTGAATTTCCAAGGAATTCTGATTTATTTAAGGGCTGTTTGTTAACATGACAAAATGTTGAGATTTAGGATAAACAAGCTTTACAAGAATTGCTTTGTAAACGTGTGTATGTATCTATGATACTTTTGAGTAACTGGGTGAATGACTCTCATAATGTACTACATCATTTAAGGGGTGTATTAAGCTGTAAAATGATTCATGTAGCCAAGCTTTAAGGCACTTATTCGAACCAAGTTTTTGACTCAAAACACAGACAAACTGTGTTGACTTGTATATACTGTATCTTTATAATGTTACCCACTATGAGGGATTTTCTGGTAATGCTTTGGGTTTGTGATAACCTCCTGTGTTACATTGGAAACATTAAAGCTGAAAAAAGGTTGATCATTTGTACCTTAATTTGAAGTTGGAATTTCTATCAGGACATGGAAACGATATTCTGGGCATTAGGTTTAAGTCTAGTAAACATCTTGAGTTATTTTGACTAAATGACATGATCAGATGAATTTTGAACATGCAAGTCAGTTAACAGCAGTAATTGCGTTTAGTGATTTTAGTGAGTCAGTTCAAGGTTCATCCTAAGACATCCATATACTTTACATGACAGCAGGTTTTTTTCTGATACTGGTGCAAGCAGCTGCCTCCCTACAATAATATGTAGCAAAATCTTTTAAAGGTTTTAAATAAAGCCTTCAAATGTGTTGATCCAACGTCTTTCATGAGGAACATTACCATTTCCTGCACAAACTGACGTACAGACAAACTTACAGGCAATTTCCTTACTTTTCTTTTTGGAAGCATTAGAGAAATCTATAACTGCTACATTTTTATTCAAAGCTTTGTGGCGTTGTTTAGACTTTTGAACTGAACCATTGTGTAGTTTCAGTAAACCAAACTACATTTCTCCCACGGGTTGCTTTGCTATAGTTTGACTTCTTCCACTGTACAGTAGTTTGGAGCCTGCAGAGCTGTGCTTTCAAAGACATTTCCCCAACACTGCTGATTTCCATGTTTTCTGAAGCACTTCACAAGTTCGACTGTCCCATAGACAAATACAAAAACAGCCTAGTTGGATATCCGTCGTCTCACCTGGATCCAATTTTGGCCCTTGACGGAGAACACCGGATGCGCGTGCGCAATTAGTATCAGCTGCGCCACCCGCTGGACAAAGAGGAAGAGATCGGCTAAAGCGAAATATTAAAACATTCTGCGAAATGTAGACGAATTTAAACATGGTTACTTAAAGTTGTTCATTTCATTGTTGATAAAAAATAAATAAATATATATATATATATATTAAGTTTGACTAACTGCGCGGTCTCACGAGACAGGAGCTAGAGCACGAGCTACTTCAAGAGAAAAGGTGCGAAAACGGCAGGTGGGCTTTGCGTTAATTAGACTGTAAACTGTTTAAGTTGAACGTACAGAAAAGAAGTAAATACCATGAGTTAATTGCAGGTTGACTCGGTGCTGCTGGAGTGTGAGACCTTCAGTTTAGCCTACAGCTCAGCGGGTGAGTGACATTTAGCCCTCGGACCTAAACGTGCAGCTTTTTATGACATGGAAGTACCCTGAAGCTAGCATACATTATGTTAGCCTACTACAGAAGCACAGTGAGGCGCCTAGCTTACAGGCGAGTAAAGCCTAGTAGTAATAAATCATTTTTGTTCACATATATAATTTGAATTCAGGCTTTTAACACCGCAGTTTCATATGTAATTGTATCCAGATTTTGGGCAGATTCTTCTTAATTCTTAAATTTCAGTTTGTTAAATTAGGCTCCTCTCTTGTTCTGTTCTCTCATCCTTCAATGTATTAACGCTTAAAAACGTTAAATTGACATAAAAAGGATGGTCTGTAGATGAATAAGTAAGAAGTTCCCTATAGTACTGTATAATTATTATGCAGTTTCCTTATTCTAGTGTGAGTACTTAATTAAGATGAAAAGTGTGTTTGTTCCATATGTTGTCTGCATTGACTAAAGTGTGTGAGTCACAACTGAAGATTGCATTTGCCTTGTTTATGAAGGGACCCTTTAATTGCATTTGATGCAAAAGGAAATTAACCAAAAATAATGAGTAAGATTAAGATAATCTTAGTAGTAGATAGGTAGTTGCGACATGGTGCAAATAATTCTTAACCCTTGCACTTTAAAAAGCAAAATAATCATTTGAATTGGTTGCGGTTAACAGTTACTAACACACTTTTTTTTAGAGCTGTAGGTTATAAAAAAAAGAGCCACCATGACCCACCACAGGGGGGCGGCAGAGAGAAGTGAATGTTTGTCAGAGGGAGTGGTTGGGAGAGGAAAACATGGTTCCTACTGAGAGTGGAGGAAGATGAGAGTAGAGGGTTCTCTTCTCTTGGATTTCTGACCACAAGCCAAAAGCAACACTGTCTTTTATAAGATTGTCATGCTGTTTCGTTGGCAATTTCTCAGCTCTTGATTTCTCTGCCTGACTGTGTGTGCACTGGGCAGCAAAAAGCAAGGTTAATCAATGCTCCCCCTTCCAAACCCCCCTACCCCATTTTTATCTGTTGGTGATTATTGACTGGATCTGAAGGCTTTTTTTTCCTTTTTTTTTAAGACTTCCACTGAATCAATTTCCTCTCCTGGAAGACGTTTTTGGCTCCATCAGGGTCCAAAACCCCAAACCCTCCCTCCTGTTGCTGGGAAACCACTCCAGTGATTTGTGTGTTGTCAGAGTGCATTAAAGACAGTGACACAGAGCGAGAGAGAGAGGAAAATGATTACACGCACATACTCTGGCTCCCTCTCTTTCTTGTACTGTTGCTTTCTTTCAGATGCACACACACACACACACACACACACACACACACACTGCCTACTGTGCTGTAGAGCTCAATTAGCATGCTTTGATTCC
>JAPQRN010000001.1:23894656-23905900 GCA_037367275.1 Coranthus polyacanthus
GTAAATATATTTTACTCCTTAGGACTTTAGGGACAAAACAGATCCAGCACTGGAGTATAATGTCTTTTCCACTTCCTTTCACTCACCTAGATACTAAAATATACAACTTAAACTCATGGTGTTGCTTTTACATACATAAAATATAGCTGAAATTCAGACATTAACATCATTTAACTGACAAAAGTACAAAGAAAAGATTTTCAGTGTTTTCACTGACCAATTTAATTGTCTTTCGTAAATATAAGCAAACTTAAATGTGGATGTCTGCAATGACAGAGACATGTTCACCACTACATGTCCTTTCCTTTTTGTTACACTTTTTAATCATTTGGGAACTGAGGAATGTTGCTTCAAAATCAAATTAAGTTGGCCAATGGAAACTTTGAAAATCATTTCTTTACACTTTTGTAAGTTAAATAAAGGTTCGAGCGAATTAACAAAACACACATTTTAATTTTTATTGCATTTTGGAAAACCAACCTTTCTGGAAATCGGGTTTGTAGTTACCACTTTGAAATAGGAACAAGCCCCGGCTACAGACACTCAGAACCAGATGATGCTTTTTTCCTGCAGTTTATTATTTATTTAATATATAGCAGACACAGGTGACAACAAAACAAGTGTTACTGCCAAGCAGAACAGACTGAATAACTGACTTACTGAGACTCAACAGTTGGCTGCTAACAAGCAGAGAAAACTGTGCAATATTCATACTATGCTACAGATATAAGCCCTACTTAAGGAAGGCAAACACTTTAGGAATACAGATACACACTGATACACGGATGGACATCTGATGAATAATGGCAAGCTGTGGCAGATTCAGAACCATGGACAGCAACTTAACAGGTCCCTTAGTTACAGAGCAACAATAAATAGCACCATGGACAGCAGCCATGGAAGCAGTCACTCTTAACCCACTAGAGTTCTACGCAGCCGTGTTCAAATCATCATATCAAACACAACCCGACAAGGTTGGGTTGTGTTTGATATACAGCATTTCTGCAAACTGTAGCTCATGTATGTCAAATGGTAAATTATTTAACATGTTTCACTTGTGTTTTATTTATTTTCAGCCCATTAAGTGACATATATTGTCAAGTTTCTTTCCATGTTTCCTGTGATTTTTCTATATAGCATTCAGTATAAATAGCACAACGGCATAAAAGTTCAAGATGTGAGTAATTAAACTGAAAAGGTGTGCCTTGCATACAACTTGCATACAAGGTGTTTCTAACATCTTTGCAACAAAGATGTTAGAAACACCTTTTGATTTCACATTCTGAAATTCTGCATTTGAAAATGAGAAGAAAGAAAGACTTAAACTTGCCATACATATATGTAATCATGTGTAGAGACCCCAAGCCTTTTTTTATTTAGAAATACAATAAATAATTTGTGACAGTTAAATATTTACCAGCTGATTTATTCCTCCTGTTTCTCCAGTGTCAGTGTCATCTCTGCAGCTGTCAGTGAACATTCTCACAAAGTCTCACAGCCACGTCTAGCGCAAGTAAGCAAAACTTTAGGCTGCTATTGATGCTGAGGTGTGTTATAAATTTGTAACTCGAAACAGAACAAGGAAAAGGACTGGTTTAAGGTGAGGTTCAGGTCTGGTTTATTCAGACTTTTTTGGGAAAAGAAGTTTGTGAAAGGCCCGAATGTTTTTTAAAGGTCAAAAAGAAACAGCATCAATAAGTTACTGAGTTGAGGTACTAGAGAAACAAATATTGCCACTTTTCTACTGACGGTTACAACTCGCCTCGACTTGACTCAACTTGGCTCAGTTTTGGCACAGCACACTGCATTTCCACAGCAGGTATAGTACCTCCTCAGTGTAACTGGTCGTCATAGTGACACAACATTAACATATTGTGACATTTCCAGTGTGTCTACAGTTGTAAGTGAGGCAACAATGGAGGAGGATGAAACTTAAAGTTGTAATTTCCGAACTAAAATGTTACATTAAAATTTTTTCAGGCGAGAATATAGTCGTTTAGACTCAAATCTGTGGTCGATTTATCAAGATAGAGCCTACTTGAAAATTTGCTCTAATGTTTTCTGAAATTTCCCACTAGCTTGGCTTGGTGTCAAAACGTACCATGGAAAACTAGGGAGTTTTACTTTGGATGTGGCCTACTTACATAATAAAGGTATGATGACACACATAGATATTGACGCAACAATGATTCTGGATCAACCAATGTGTAATCTGCATGATTTTACATCACATTAAGTATTGTTTTAACTCACTTGGAAGCTTGGTGAAGGTGATACTAGAAATAGTATCTGATAGTACCTGGTGGGCCGTGCTCTCAGGTAATGGAAATACAAAAAAAAGCCGTGCCAAGTTGAGGCGAGTTGAGCAGATATCATCAGTAGAAAAGTGGCATATGTGAAGCAAAAATTGATCTTTTAGAGTTGATTTATCATTTGCTTTCTTCTTAAGAAGAACCGGAGAAATTAAATTAAACTATCTATTGAATTGCACAGCATCATATTCTTTCTGCATCTTTCACATCACATCAAAATCATGTAAAGTCACAATAGGGGTGAATGGTATCTCTTGTATCTTTAATGTATCATCATACATTGGCATTGCATCGAGATGTGTATTGCGTTGGCCTTATTGATGAAGCACATCTCTTGTAAATAAAGAAGTATAGGCCACCGGTTCAGAATGAAAACACATGCTGGCTGTCACCTTCTCAAAAATTCTGAATCATCTCATCCTCAGCCATCTGACTCTTGCACATAGCGACTCTTTTGTTAGAGGGCGACCTCATCAGCCATCATTTACTGGACAATGCTTTAGCAGCTGGAGACATTCGCTTAACGTGTGTGGTTCATGAAGATAATATTACAAGAGGTTAAAAGGAGTCCTTGAGTACCCACTCAGGAACAACCATTTGCTGCTTCAGTGTGTCATAACAGTTTGGATGTCTCTCATTAGAGTCATAAGGCGGGTTCATTTTACCGCTGGCTATTCCAGCCTCATTTAAAATGGACCTTTTTTTGGCCACTTCATCAGGTGTTTGTCTTTCAGGATTTTCATCTGTCTTAGCCATGATGCTAATCTCATGCTAATCAATTCACATTGCCTTACCTCACTGGCTAATTTATGTAGCTTGCTGAATAAAGGGATCCTCGAGCAATGATGGCAGTCTGAGGATAGATGGATGAAGCACGGGACAAATGATACGAGGACAGTCAAAAAGTGGCCTAATGAGAGTTAGAAAAATGGCTTTTACTATTTTACTGTATTATGACTATTTTTTTTTTTATTAAATAAAGTATAAATTGAGGAACTTTGAAGGAATACTGGTTTAGTGCATTTTGATTTAGGTCCTTACTTGTCATTTTTACTGCTTCAAGCTGAAGTGCTCGATAGTTTTTTGGCACCATTGGACAAAAATTCCATAATTACCTTTCAGCAAATTGTAATTCAAGTAGTCTGACAGGAAATAAGAATTCTACCTCCTTCTGTGGACTCTGTTTTCAGGCTGTAGAAAATCAACCATGTGACGGGAGGTTTTGGTCGCTCTTGGGTGTTTTCAGTGAGCTGGTGGTGTGGGGGGGTTAAATATATGATTGACAGCTGTAATTACTGATCGCTGTTAAGATCCGGTCTCTTTTCCACAGTGACATGAAGCTGCGTCAGGGCATCTATATCGATGGACGTGATGAATAATGGCAAGCTGTGGTAGATTCAGCACCGTGGACAGAGCTGCAGAAGCAAGGTGTGTATTTTCAAATTCTGGCGTTTCACCTCCTGCAACTTTAATTAAGACACAGTTATAGTAAATTAAGAGTGATACCTTAGGCCATAGCTGAATTATGACTCATGGAATGGCACGAATACAGCGTTGGGTTGTGGAAAATGTTTTAAATATATAGTCAAAAAAGCAGAGAAGTGCAACCATTAATTCTATTTGGAATTGCATAGAATTACATTATATTATAAGTGCACTGATTAAAATCTTAGAAGGATCATGAAGTGTTAAGCTTTTGAGGATTGTTGGTAAAAACAAGAAAATACTGGAAAAGGTGTTCTCAAGTCAGATTGCACAAAGTTTTTTTGTTTTTTTTTAAGTCACAATCTTGTAACAAAATGCTTCTTTAAACTTCTTATCCCAGTGTTCTGACAGTGGTTATCAAACTTCTGAGAAATGAAATCTTTAACATCTGTATTATCTGGTTATGTCACTACTAGATAATCCAATTGATTTCTTTACCGACAGAGTGTTAAATGAATTCCAAAGGAGTATAGTGAAGAAGTATTACACAGTGCGGTTTGATGTAGCACAGTACAGTTTGAAAGTAATGACTCTAGCCGTTGAGTTAAGGTGCCTTTCCTTACCTGAGATACAGCGGGAAGAAAGGCACAGTAACACACATTTATCATTTGGCTGTCTCAAGAACTTTAAGAACTCTTTGTTCGCCTGTATTTATACATTTTTGATCTTGTGCAATACAAATCAAAAAGTAATAGCACTGAATGTGTGTGTGTGTGAGAGAGAGAGAGAAAAGGGAGAGAAGAGAGGGGCGGTGATGAGGTCGTTTAAGGCTGAATTGAAAAGAAAATGTACTTTATTATCAGGATTTTCATTTTTACAAATACCTGGTCTGAAAAAAAAAATTGCATGGAATATATCCAATTTCTGTAAGATCACAATCAGTTCCCAGATAAGAAACTTAACTGATGATAGGCTATTACAAAAGCAATATGTACCAGAGCCAGTGTCTCTCTCTCTCTGTCTCTCTCTCTCTCTGGATAGTGGAGTTGATCTCACAGATACATTTCCAATCTGCCACAGATGGCATCCTGTCAGATGGCTTTAATATCAGGCCAAGCAACGGTTTCTCCAGCCTCGTTCCACATCACCTCACATACACACACCTGTATGCAGACCAGAACAGTGTAAAAAAAGAAAAAAGAAAAAACAGTTAACTGAACACATAAGGAAAAGAGAATTGATTCTATTTTTTAAAGGTCTTATCATTTTAATTGTGGATTAATAAACAAATCACATCATTTTAATTTCAGGAAAGGAGAAATGTTTTTGAAAAAGAACGAAGGAACGTAATGTTCATCACGTGCACGCAGAGATACACAAGAACATGGACAACCAAGTGTTATTTCAAAGTTTTCACCATCAAGCCCTTGACATAAGCTACATTTCTCTGTAATCACTGTCGATAAATTTGAGATTTTATAGTAATTATTTGTTACAGGAATAATCTAGTGTAGGTGCGTTCCACATTTTGAAATTCTGCATTTGAAAATGTTTACGGACAAGTCAAAATTCAAAAACGTTATGAGGTGGGGTTTTTTTCAAAAACGAGTTCATTCGCAGATTGGATAACAGTTTCTTGGCAATAATTTGTGATGAAGCGAACATTTAACTCATGTCACTGATATGTTTCAGCGGTTTATGGATATTCCCATAAAGCACTAAAACATGTCTGGTCATGTGCACTGATGAGGGAACCAAATGATTCTACAATTATATTGACTTCTTCTGCTCTGTTTATTAGAGCCATGCGTAACATACACAGCTGTGTACACATTAAACAGCCTAGTTTATTCACTCCAAACCAGTTTACGGAAATGCACATAATTTGCAGTTTCTTCGTTTCTTGAAACTTTTGCAAAAATTCACTTCAAATTTGTTTGATATTTTATAGAAACAAAGCGATTCCAAAGATTCTGAGTCTCAAAGTCCTTGACTCAAAATAAGTAAAGCCTTATCCACTGGTGTATGAACCAATGTGAAAGAAAATGCTAAAAGTAGATGTTTTTTTATATGATTAAAAAATGTCAAAAGTCATTTCAAACAAGAAATGTATTTCCACAAAACCTTGTCTAAATGGTGCTATACAACCACAATCATTTGTGTGCAGGTTTTGTTTAGTTACTAGGTGGATTTAATTCAAAAGGCAAATTCAATGTATTTATTTATTTTATTTTTTATATATATACTTGTATGGACTGAGGGCAAACTTCTATTACAAAGCAGTGTCAAACCGCAATCTAAAATAAAACAATGTGAAACAAATGTCAAAGAATTCAAATTCATGAGTATAAATAATGGAAAATGATGAAATGGTTACAATTTTTTGCACTGCAAGAAGATCTCTTGTGGTAATACTGTTTAACTGAAAGGACAAATAGAGAAAACGTTCCAAAAGGACATTAAATCAACTGGTTAGTCTGTTCACTGCACAGGTCTGCACTCCACATTGTTAAGGTTTGGGTTGTGTGTTTAGGCTTCTCTGCAAGTATCTGCAACCTTCAGGACCCACAAAAACATACAACCCCAAATAAGAAATAGTTGGAACAGAATGGCAAATGCATTTTATAAAAGATTTTCATTGACGTATGAACACAACATATTTCATGTTTTTTTTCTGGTCAACATCACATTCAGGCTGAAATGCATTGAAGAAAAAGTTGGAACAGGAGTAATACTACATTTAGGGGAAAACTTTTTAACCATGATTATGATGATGAAGAACCAGTAGTGGATGGATTTTCTTTAGACAATTCTTCTGAAAATTCAGTTCAAATTTGCAACACATTTGAATGGAAACCCACCTACAGCTGATGATTTATGTCAGACTGTAAGCAAAGCCACAAGGTTGAGAAAATTGCCCAGAACCTGTCAAAGAGGACTGTGTCTAGACACAGATCTGAAGGAGGGAAGGACATTTCTGCCGCATTGAAAGTGCCCACCAGCACTTTAGCCTCCATCATTCTCAAATGGAAGAAGCTTGGAACCAGTCTTTATCCCCAGTCTTGAGTAACTGGGGATAAAGGGCCTTTTCAGACAAGTAACCAAGAACCCAGCGGTCACAATGAATGAAAGTGTTTCTTTAAGGAAATCTTACAGAAAGACAGCCATCAGTGCAGCACTCCACCAATAAGGCCTTTATGGTATAGTGGCGAGATGGAGACCATTCCTCACTAAAAGGCTCACGAGAGCACCTGAACCACATTCAAGACAATGATAAGTGGAATCCTGTGGTCTGACGAATTGAACTATTTGGCCACAATTTCCAGCGTTGTGTGTGGAGGAAACCAAGCTCTGAGCATCACCTCATTAATATCATCCCTACAGTCAAACACAGCGGTGGGAGGATAATGCTGTAGGGATGTTTTTTTCTGCAGCAGGGACTGGGAGACTAGTCAGGATAGAGGGAAACATAGGCGCATTACAATATAGAGCAACCTTTTCCACACAGCGACCCAAAGCATAGCACCAAGATAACACAAGAGTAGCTTCAGGAAAACTCTGTGATGTCCTGGAGTGGGCCAGCCAGAGCTTGGCCCTGAACCCAATGAACAGAGCATCTCTCGGAGAGACCTGAAAATGGCTCTGCACCAACGCTCCACATCCAACCTGGCTGAGCTTGAGCGATTCTGCCAAGAAAAATGGGTGAAACTTCCAAAAGAAAAGGAGTGCCAAGTTTGTAGGACCACAACCAAGAAGACTTGAGGCTGTCATTGCTGTCAAAAGTGTTTTAAGCAAGTACTAAGTGAAGGGTCTGATGCAAATGGGATATGTCAGTTTTTTTATTTGTAATAAATTAAGGAAACCATCCAAAAATCTGCTTCTGCATTGTTATGTGGAAAACCTTGGAAGAAATACCTGAAAGAAATGTTTACCTGTATCTCTTCGGGTATTGTGCATCTTTGACAAAGTGTCAACATTAATAGTTACCTGTTAGCTTTAGAAAAAAAAGGTTTTTCCAGACCAATCTACCACCTTCGAATTGCTGTCAGCATATAGTTATTTGGTTACATACAAACAATGCAGAAGCTTCCTCCCACATAATTTGAGTAGGAGGCTAATACGTATGTATAGTTGGGCCTAGATGAATAGAACACACAAAAAACACAATTTCAATACGAAACTTCAAAGTGAAAGGCCGGAAAGAAAAGAAAAAAAAGAAACAAGTTTCAAAAAGCAAATATGGAAAAAACAGCCAATGAACACTGACAGCGTTTGAGAAGCTGAAAGAGCCCAGTGGTAGAGTAATGGAGGTTTTATTCATTGGCTATTTCTGTCTCCTGTCACATTATGCGTCAGCTTGTAAAAGACACCGTGAGCCGCCATTGTTGCGCCAAATAGATATTAACCATCATCCATCAAAAGAGCACTTGACTTAATGCATCCCTGTGTGCATTTATGTATAATGACTGGCTGCTCAGCAATATAAATATATGCTTAAGAACAGCTAGAAGCGAAAAATGCGGAGGCAAAAGACTGTTCATTTTCAGACCAACTCCACTAAGCACCAAAAGCCTTTGACTGAGCCTTAGCGGCATCTAAGGCTATTTAAATACCATTCTTGCATTATAAATTCCATCATTTGGTGTTACATTAATGATGGACCGGATGGTGGCTGCCTCAAGCTGTGCTGCAGAATTTCCCATTAGTCCAGTCCAGTTGGGGTGAAATCAGGTGAAGCTGATTTTTATGGTGCATGGCAACATCTGTTTCAAGTTAGCCAGATTAATCTGTGACTAATCATACACCAGTGATGATGGCATGAAAAAAAAAAAGTTTTACTGAAAGCTTTAGATAAATTGTATTTATAAGCTTTCACGTTGCTTTTCATGTTTTTCCCCACCTTTTAAGTTATGTAACGGTTCAATAAATGTAATGACCATTGCAGTTTGTTTCTATGGCATACCTCAATCTTGTCTCTCTTGAAAAACATTCTCATTGAGATCTGATTAAATAAAGGATTAACTAATCAGTTTGTACCATATCATATCAGATAGAATAACATTATATGAACATTGTCTGCAGATTAACATAATGACTCCACCTGGTTAGACAAACATTTGTGTCGCTCACCTTTTCTTTCTCCTTCCCTATTCACCTTTTTTTCTTTTTTTTTTCTAAGCAAATCTGTTTCTGGCACGTTTTCCATCCTTCACTCGACTGGATTACCTGCCAGCACCAGCTGCCAAATGTGTACAAGCTTTTAACACCGTGACTCAATTGGCTGACTTCCATGGCTTTTAAATACACACATGCACACCGGCGCCACCGCCAAACAGGCACACACACACATGCGAGCGCTTGCCATCCTTAACAGCTGGGTTAAAATTTGTGTAAAATCAACACTGGGGCTGTAAGCTACCCATTATCTGTCTGCTAAAGTTTCTCCTCCTTGGTCATCTGTTCAACGTGACTACAGTACAGTATTATATATGATGAAGCCACTGTGGACAGCTGCAGAATGAAAATATTTCAGCTGCTAATTTATACTCCACGGAGCTACTCGAAGTAAACATTTAAATTAAAATGATAGCCACAAATCTAGTTAATCAGTGTAAGGAGTACTAGTATGGAGTATAGAAGTGGACAGAGCTGCCATGAAGCACCCATTGGTTTTTGAGCTGCCGTTTTGAAGTAGGAGTTTGCATTGTGGCTGCCACCATGTTGGCTCTTTGGAGATGCCAGAAGTGACCATAGTTGGACAAAAAGGCGGAGCTGAGGGAGAGCAAGGGGTGATGGGTGAGCTCATGCTAAATGCTAACTTACTGACACATTTGCGTAACATGGTCATTTTTTACGGTCTTGTTGGTGTAACTTATTAACCCTCGTTGTTCTGGCTCTGCCCCTACATGTCCAGTGAAAGGCCTACTGGCCCTTTAAGAGAACCAGGAAGTACAGTAGAACGTACAGTGTGCCATGTGGAGCAGAGTGTATTAGAAGCTGATAGTAAAGCAGTGATTTTGTGTTAAATCTAATGCAATCCTTCCTTGGTAGCCCATGTAAAGGCATTCCCTGTAAATAAAAACGTTAAGTGAATTTAGTTTACCAACACTTCGAGTTGCTAAATATTAATGATTGTATTATTTGGACGCCATATCTGTGTACTCTGTGAAGCCATGTGTATCAGTTCGCTTACGTACATCTGAGTTGAATTATTGCTGTTATTGTAAGCAGCAGCTAGCAGCAATCATTTACACTTACCTGCTAGATGATAATGAGTTATCATAGCGTTATTACAGTGTACTTACAAGTGTGCATCTGTATGATCTTGTTGGAATTCTTCTCACGAATCTGACTCCAATTCTGAATCTTGCGCGTTCATTAGATTGGTTGTTACCTTGACCATAAAACAGACTTGGAGCAGGATCTTAAGAATTGCAATGAATCATTTATTTAACAATAATCAATCTCACACAGGCCTGCGGTATCCCAAGGTTACAGAGAACAAGTTTCCCTAGCCATCAGACATAAGATGTTGGGGCGGAGGACGCGTATCTCTGGGCGCCAAGTCCCCTATGCTTTCCCTCATCTTTCTTCTGTCTCGGGCGTTGTCTTCGTTCTTCCGGCCATAGCCAATCATCTTCACACACAGTACACGCCAGGCCTGACCGCTGTGTTGTTGCAACTTTTATCCTTGAAAACGGGGATCGTACAGTCTTATCTCATAGCTAGTTTCATTTTGGAGCATTCTGCTCTCTTCATTATCTGTTTCTCACACATTCCTCGAAGCAAGAAGCAAAACCATCTGTAACACGTTGTCCGTACTTCTTCATTTTACAAGAGGCGCGAATACTCACCTCTTGGAGCTTACGATCTACTAATGTCAGTATGTTCACACCGTTCACATCATAAAACTTCTCAACTTTAACCTGATGTCCGAGAGCCATTATGTGGAGGTGTTTAACTTGCTGGATAACAGAATAAGGTTTTTGTGAGGCCAGTACACTCTTGTTATGTTCATTTCTCAGGAACAGCAATGATGTTCCTGGGTCAGTTTGACCTGAGGCATGTTTAATTATCCAGAAGTGTCAGAAACCAAAAAACATTTCAATCAATATTTAGTGCAATGGTGATCTTTACCCCTCACAGATCATGGTTCAATGAGGATAGTCTTCATCCCACCGACTGGTTGTTGATTCATCCTTTGACTTATAGACTCCAGCCAGGATGAGGACCCCCAAAATACTAATGTGAATGCATTTTATCCAGCTCCATTCACTTCTCTCCCAAAACTCGCCTTCCTTCTAGATTAGTCATTTCGAGAATGATTTTCTGTATTGAGTTGTACATGACCAGCTCAAAAGCTGACTTGACATCTGTCACACGAGTCACTGCCTTCCTCGTGGCCCTGGCACTGTCTTTATTATTTTTTGTGCAGACAGTTTTGCTTGACGTATATTTGGAGATGAAGACCACTGTATTTCACCATTTGATGTGAATGTCTTGCTTG
>JAPQRN010000001.1:23907508-23918908 GCA_037367275.1 Coranthus polyacanthus
CTTAAATTAAACAAAAATGTTGCAGTAAGATTATAACAGTAATTCAAAGGGAATGCAGGGTGGCATGCATGCAGACACAATAATCCCACGTCTTTCCACAAGTCGGCCCACTCTCGCACCTCTCGAATAAAATGCTCCTTTTTGATGTGACGGCTGATGTAGCGGACTGAATTTGTGGCTTTCTCCAGCATGGCCAGCCAGGCTTGGTTCTCATCCTCCTTCCCTCCGAGGGGGCCTCTCTGCTGGCCGCCACTGTGGCCAGGAACCCCCCTCCTCCCCACACCTCTGCGGGGCTTCAGCTCGGGGCTGCGTAGTTCGATATCGGGGTAGTGGTATCTGTTCATACACAAGTGTTTTACTTTATTTCATGTACATACAGCACCTTTTTATGGCACTGACAGAAATGAACAAAAGTTTGTGCTGTGTTACCTGTCAGTGTGTCCTCTCATACACAGTAATCTGGGCAGTCTCTGAAGAAAGAGGCTTTTTACCCAGGGGGCCATGGGGTGGTAGGTTGCAGAGGACCGGTGGTGGACGTTGATGACAAAGACAGTGACGATTATGGAGAAGGTGACAAAGATCATGATAAAGAGCAGGTACTCTCCAATCAGTGGGATGACCTGGCAGAAGAAAAATGTACATATATTAGATTTATATAAATATGTGTTATTTGTTTATGTGAGAACTACTGTACATTAAGAACAAAGATTTAGAGCAACAAGTCATTATGAATGACTGCAGATTATTGTGACGGATACATATTGTTTTGTCCATAAAAGTTCTGAACATATTGAAACCTGTCTGTTTCCTTAGTCTAAGTTGTGTTCAGGTTGCTTGTTTCTTTCCACCCAAAAAGTTTTTAAGTTTACTTTCACGTAAAACAAAGACAAGAAACAAATTCTTACATTTAACAAGCACGATAATTATTGCCATTATGATATATTTTACGTTATCGCGACATTCATTTTTCTTTTGTCTTTTTGGTTTATTTTGTCAGCTAAAACACTTCCAAGCATTTCAATAATTTGTAGTTTTTACTTAATTTTGTTTGTATATTTTGAAAAATACATTTTTGAAATGACATTTTATCATTCTAATTAAAAAAAAAAGTTCTACCTCTAAATTTCTCACATTCAATACACAATTTGTCACATTCTGATAATAATAATCCGATAATTTAACCACAATTAAAAATAACCATCTGGTTTCATCAACTTTCATTCAGGACTAAAAATCAGCCTTCCGAGTCAAAAGAAATACTGATGTGATATTTACCGTGCTGATTATCAATATTCACTACTATGAAGATTTTATTCACCTTAAGAGTTCACATTCTACCGCAACCTGCAAAATTTTGCATTTTTGCTTAACAATGGCTACAACAGTGTATGATTAACGATAACGATTCTCGCCAGAGAATTTGGATGACATTAAACATGAATATGAAGCAGATATTCTAAATTGCTAGCTACGTGTCAAAAAGTCCCTGATCTTCTCCTCATCATCTCTTTAAGCTCTGTCATTCCTCGAACGGTCTATATTGGACTGTAATTTCTGTGAACTCGATAGCTTGTTAATTGAGTGCCACACAGTTTAAGCTGCAGATAATTGACAGGATTCTGGCTGTGATCTGTGTCACTTAGAGCATATTGCAATTAAGATTACAATTAGGATAATTGAGCGCATGGTAAAGAGAGGTCGATTAAAAAAAAAAAACACAGTCTGCAAAACTATGGAATAAACATCTTTGATTCCTCACCTTTGAGGATGAAGGTATGATTTCCTCTATGACCAGGAGGAACACAGTGAGCGACACTAACACAGATGTGGAAAGTGACAGTTTTTCCCCTTCATCCGACGGCAGATAGAAGACCAGCACGGTGAGAAAGGACAGGCCGAGGCATGGGATAATGAGGAAGAGAGTGTAGAACAATGGCAGTCTTTTGAGAATAAAGGAATAGGTGACAAATGGGTACCAGTACACCCCATCCCTCCTGCTCCCCTTTACTCCCGTAGCATTAAGGATCTCCCACTCTCCGTTATCAAAAAAGTCTTTACGGTCCACATAGTGATCCACCAGGACCAGGTCTACCATATTTCCATCGTACGTCCAGGAGCCAAATTTCATCGAGCAGTTCTGTCGGTCGAAGGGGAAGAAGGTGACGTCCATAGTGCAGGAGGACTTGTAGCTGGCAGGTGGGGTCCATGTAATGGTGCCGTCCCAGCGCACTATGGCTTTAGTCATCAGGGAACCTTCAAAACGACCGTCCGCACTGGGAGAAAGTGGATAAGAAAGAGAAAAGGAGGCAACACAGAGAGGGTGAATGAAGAGAAAGAGACAGCAATAAGAGAGTGCTGATTTATGTGGAGTGCTGTGTAACTCACTTTTCATACAGGACGATGTCAGGAAGCCATATAGTCTCTGATGGCACTCTGATAGAAGTAATGCCTCCATACTCATCTGGGTCCCACTTCAGCTTCACGTCAACCCACTCCTTTAAAAACAAAGACACAGTTCAAATGACTTCCCCAACCGGCTACATGTACATTTCCTTATGCCTTAAGTAAAGCAGCGTTTGCCATTTCAGCACCATGGACAGCACCGTGCTACGAACGGCGAAACACAAAATGCAGCTGTGTATTTTTCAGTTCATAGTTGTCCCAGTTTTCCATGAGGAGATGTATATGACTTTTCTAAATTAATAGTATTAGTAATTAGTAATGAAATGACCAAATATATATGAACATATAAAAATCTAAAAAAACACCACTTCATCAGCATTTTGGGCTGGGCAATATGGCCCAAAATGTTATCATAATAAATATTTTCATATCAGTCGATATCGATTATCGTCACGATAAATGTCAAATTATTATTTCCTTCAAGTTTAAAGAATGATTTTTGATCATAAGTGAAAATTGAAAAAGTCAGATGCTTATTTGTGGTTTTAAACTATTAGTAAAAAGACATAACAAGGCGAAAACAACGTAAAAGATACAACAAAATGTGTCAAGACAAAAACACACCTGTCTCTGAATTCGTGATGCAATGCTTATGTTGTTTATTTTCTTTAATTTGACATAATGTTGCGAAAGTCAGCTTAAATCAAAAGAAAGAAAATGAGCGCAATCTGAGTTCTTATTCAACAAGATGAAAACGACAGAAATGGCGGTTATTTGTGGTTTTCCGATGTACTTTATGTCCTTCGATCGATCATTTTATCACCCAGCCCTATCTGTCTCCATTTCATCTGTATTACTTCTAATTCATTTAAATATAAACTGTTATCTTACTGTTTGCCACGTAAGTCTGAAAATCGACGTAGAAGCCTTAATAGAAGCATTTTAATTGGATTCACTTTTTTACTTTGCACACCATACTTTGTCTTTCCATATTGCTCTTAATGGTATATCTAACTATTGACAATAACATTAACACTGAATTTGTAAGCTGGGCATGAATACTCAATACTCATTCTTACTTCATCATTTTATATACAGTTGCACAATACCACGAATGAAGTACAATGTAACCTAGCCAGCACAGTGACTAGACACAAAATCTGTTGGCCACATATACATTTTAAAAAGTGTTCATCTTTACCTGCCAGAGCCAGACATTAGTAGTCATCAGCTGGTTCTTTTCATCCTGGAGGAACAAAGGGAAGACATTTTGTTCACTATTTATAAATTTTAAAGCTTTCTGTGCAAGATAAGGGAGGCTAATGAGGAGGTGAGCAGCTGGAGACAGAAATTTTGGTAGGATAAAAGGAAGAACTTAAGCCTAGTTGGAAAGGAAGACTTTTTTTCAAAGTGGGTTAATTACTTCTCTTGCTTGCCAGTGAGGAAGCAAACTGTAACAGCTCGGGGGTTAAGTGTTTTGCTTCGGGCGTACATCCACAGCATTTAATGAGAAAGAGGACCACAAGTTACTTCTCAATGACCAATCTCTTGCAAAACTAACAGAACCCCATAGGTACTGCTTTGTTATATGCTGTTTAAAAAACTGACATGTAGAAAAATAAATAAGAGCAACACAGAGATACCGTGGCAGAAAAGAATAAGAAGAAGAGTTTGTGTGTGGAGTTTTTCTTTGTGTGTGTGTGAACCTTAAGTGGGTGTCAAGGGAGGGCTTTGCAGAAATGTACTGGAAGAAGAAAAACCTGTGTAGAAGACAATTTCGTGAGATTCCTTTTGAGGTTTGTTTGCCCTGGAGAAGCACTGAGGCAAATCTGGTTGGACATCCATCCTCTATTAGCCCTACCAACACTGAACCGGTGCCATTCAGGTTTGCAAACCAAAATTTTCAACCAAAAATAAATTGGTTCAGAATCAAGTTGGTGAAGTTGAACCGAAAAAAATGTAGATTTCCCTTGAACTTAAGTGTGAACCGTTGTGGACGTGTCATATTCTCCAGGTTGGAAAGAGAGGAAAAAAAACTGAGAAACTGGTGGAAAAAACAATGTGCTCACTAAAGCCAATGTTTGATATTGATTTGGTCATCTGCTGAATTTAAGGAAAAGACAGAAAGAAGCACAACTAAGAGTAAGCAGGCTGGTTTCAGAACAAAAACTTAAACTTAAGGATTACTGAGACTCAAGAAAAAGAGCTGCCAAAAAGTGAAGTTGGATGGAGTAATATGTTACCATATTATGATCTGTTGTGCACTGCGTTAAAACGTGGCTCACGCCCCTGTAACCCCTAACCCTAGCTTAAACTTATTTGAGCCACGTTTTAACTGATGTAGTTTATTTTGTATTTCAAGCACATGTTACGCACAGAAACTAGAAGATGTTCCCTTTCAAATGAAGTCTAATACATGCATTTTGACCTCACACTTCTTCTGTTATAACCCTAACCCTAAAATGGTTTGCTAGTGACCTGGTGGATGTTCACATTAATGGCCCCTTCTTTGATTACAATGGTTCTCTTCAAAATAGGAGCCGGTTCACTAGATCTCATCGTGGTTCCAAGAATCCTGAACGGAACCAGTTCAAGTTTAGCGAAGAGGCCACAAGATGGCGCTCTACTAAATGTTATTTCTGAGCCGGCAGGTGTCAGCACATCAGATGCTGATGTAGTCAAAATGTGGCCCTGAGAGAATGGGGGGGAACAGCCTTGTGTGAGTGCGAGTGTGTGTGTCCTTGTGTAAATAATAAATGTGATGTGGTTCCTCTCAGCCTGATGGCCTCATTACTTCCTCTGCTGCTATGAAAGACCACTTTAGGCCTCTCTTTTTAACCTTTCTCCCTCTCTCTTCTTTTACTTTCTCTTTCTGTCTTTGCCCCTTTAAATCCCTCAGCTCCTCACCCTCCACATCTTATTTCCTCTCACATTTATGTCCTTGGTGTATTCTCACAGCTCTAGCTCTTCTGTTGATCTCCCTTAATAATAATCCTCTCCAGCAGTAAACCTCCATCACTACTTTTTTTGCCTTTTGTCTTCTGCCGTCATTACCTTTTATCATTAACTCTTGGTATAAAAAACAGATGAAGAATCACCTCTTTGCCTCTTTTTCCTTCAAAAAAAACCCCTAACAAACCAATATCTGCCATTTTTTTTTTTTTTTGCTCACAGAATAATCACCAGTGCTGGCTTTACTCTCAGTAACTGTGAAATTCACATCCCTGCCATCTTCCTCCTTTCTTTCCTTTCCATCAATCCTCAGAAGACTATAACAGGATTTTATTAACTGTGTTATATAAGGCAAAATTAATTTCTGCAGAGAGTTTCCTATGCAGGTACATACAGCTTCAGACTATATGCTGAGCTGAGTCTCCTGGAAGCATTGGCGCTTTTATGTATGGCTCCATGTTGCTCAGATTTGTCTGACTTGCTCAGACAGTTTAAAACACTCTCATCTATATAAGATTAATATATATAATAGGCTGCGAATTAACCAAAAAAAAAACCACAAAGGTCAATCTGATTGGAAGCAATTTATGTCCTTCCATTCTCTCAACAGAACTATCAGTGCAAATTGGTTTTTCAAAGAAATTAACAAGAGAGAAAATACTCTTGAAATGCCAAAGTACTCACTTATAAAATGATCCGACAAAGGTGCAAACAGAGGTCTCAAAAATAATGTACATAGGGCCTACCTAACTGAACAGCATGTGTCTATTTGCCAGACACAAACTCTAAAGCCCATTTTCTACTAATAAAATGTCATATTTGTTTCCATTTGCACTCCTTCCAACCTACTACATGCCCCTGGTGTGTCTGTGTATCTGTTTGTTGTGTCCTCACCACATCAACCAGCTGTGAGATCTTGAGCCCAAAGCGTACGGTGATGGTGTCATTGGCGTGTTGGACGGGCCGCACCCACTTCTGGTAACCCCTGAAAAGGTTCCTCAACAAGGAATCCTCCATCTCAGCCAGTGACACAAAGTCCTCCTGAGCTGTAGGGCCTGAAAGGAGGAAGAAGGATTTAAAGACAGTTCGGGACAGAAGCGAGAGGATGTACGTGCATAATACAGTAATAAGAATAGTAAGGAGTGCTGAAGCGATTAGACAAAAAAAAAAGAGCAGAGAGTTGCAGAAGGAAGGTATGTATTTTCAGATTCAGTCACTTTTACCCCTATTTTCCACCTCCTGCTGCTTTAACTTTTGTAACCCTGCCTTTAAACAAAGGCAACAAAAATACACATACATTTTCTGTTTTGCTCTTTGTTTGCAGTTCTGCAACAGACTTCTGGCAAAACACTATTGCACTATTACAGTAGATATTTTGTTCAAGAATGCAATGGTTGGTAAAATGGGCAACACACACACACATGAAAAGAGACATATGGGGGCACTGAGGAGGGGTCAGCGTTGGATACAGCACACACATGATATTTACCCAATAACCTGGTGGTTGAGGTGATGTTGTCAGACCCTAATAAAAGTGGGATCCATAAACCATCCACTTGCAATACTATTTTTTGTTTGCCGTTGCACAGCAATTTATAGTAAATACAGTTTTTTTGCACACTTGAAGAATTTGGCTTATTGTGTAAAAGTTCACCACACAAGCCCAACGAGACACAAAACATGTCACTTCTATATCAAAATGAAACTCAATTAAAACTTAACAATCCTTTATCAAAATGACATGTTGGCAACAAAATGATCCAAACATGCACCACTTGAGTGACTCAACAACGCAGTGACGTACTTTATAAAAAAACACTACTGTGACAGATTGTTCCAATAGAATACAGAACATCTACTCACATTTCAGTGAACACAGACAGAGAAAAGCTTCAGAAAAAAAATTGTGTTTACAATTACAAACAAAAAATGCAGCAGTATTGTAAGGGATTGTAAGGGATGGAATGGGTGGCGTATAAGATCCTGCCTTCTGTTCGGGTCTGGCCGTCATCACTTCATCTACAAGCAATGTCATCCCTGGTCTCCATCTAGGTCCAGGTTCATCTCCATCTAGGCTCCATCCAGGTCTCATCTATTGCCTGGTCACCTTCTTTCCCCAATGTCCTCCTCTTAATCCTCTCTCTCTTCCCCTCGCTCTCACTTCCTCCATGTTTGCAAAGTTCTCACACCAGACGTCAGACCTGACTGGTGTTCAATTAGAGTATTAGTGTTTTCAAATGTGTGTGTCTTGCCAACTTTAGGCATATTTTGCATTTTGAATAGAGTTTTCCAAGTCATTGCAAGAGATTTCATTTTTAACTTAGTGTCTCATGTAAGAAATAGTGTGAAGTGTGTTGCAGTACTGCAATAATGGAAAGCAGAAAATATGTTTGCACTTTTGGTGTCTTTGTTTACAGTTTTTGCCTATCGCTTAGACACTAACAGTGAATGCTTACATAAAAGAATCCAAACTTTAAATAATGTAACAATGCCTTAAGCAGTGGCACCAAATGTACAAACACACTTTCTGCTTTGCACTGTTTGCAATTGTGCAACACACATCTTCCAAAACACTACACACTGTTTCTTACAGTAGACACTTCAATCCAAAAATAAAAACTCTTGCAATCATTGGAAAACACTTCTACACTAGTTGAACAGCAGTCGTCTTAGCCTTTGAACTACAAACAGACCTCAGGTAAGATCAGCTCTTTGTGAGAACTTTGGAAACATGGAGGCAGAGAGAGGAAAATAAAGAGAGAGGAGGAAGATGAGGAGGAGGAGGAGGACAAGAACAAAGAAGGAGACCAGACAACACATGGACAATCACTTGACAATGTCAGGATGAAATTCCTCCCATTGTCTATCAGTGATGACATTGTTTATGACGTGGATGAGGACCCTAACCGAAGGCGGAGCTATGAACCGTCCACCTCATCCTTTACAGCCCATTTTTACCATTGCAGTGTAATTTTACTGTAATGTACTGTTATCTTTTTCCATGAGTTTACAGTAACATACTGTATTTATTACTGTAATGTCATTTCTACTTTTCTTTGTGTTCTGTTTTTGCTGTAAAATCTGCAATGATAATGACAAAAAGAATTACATTTTTGTGTTCAGCCTGTATGAGAAAATTATCTATAAAGGTATAAAGTAAATCAGTTTGTTTTTATTGCTTCGAAAGTGTCATTTAAATGGTGCATGTCTATATGACTTTGTTGCAAAAATGTCATCCTGATAAAGGATCAGGGTTAAGTGTTGTGTCTTACTGGGCTTGAGTGTAGGTCTTTTACACTATGAGCCAAATTCTGCAACAAGTGTGTAAAAAAACTGTAATCAGTGATGAATGCTAGTGCAGCCCTATTTATAAAGTTGAATAGACACAGTGCATGCATGCAATATTCAGACACCCTTCAAGTTTATTTTAGTGTTTAAAAACAAAGATACGGTCATGCGTGAGCGTGTACCATCTCTCATGAGTCTGCAAAGCAAGTGCAAGGCAAAATTAAGTCAGTGCCTTAGAGTCAGGAATACACACACACACACACACACACACACACACACACACTGTCAACCCCAAACTGACAGCTGGTCATGGCCGAGCGAATGCATCTAAGCTCCCAAGGCTGACAAAATGATCATGCTGACATGATCACCTCAGACAGAACAATTGCCAGGGGAGATGAGTTGAGCTCAGAGCGCTTTGTGCAGTCAGGCACAAGACATAATAGTCAGTTAAAGAGTGACGCTCACACGGAGCAGGAGACTGTGCAGCGAAGGAACAGTGCATTCACTTCACCAGCAACCCTTTCAAGTGCAGACAGCTGGGAGATATCACATCTCTAAGGCAGACAATTACGAAAAACACAATTCAGTGTTCTCCAAAGTTATGGAGCTAATATGTACGCTATGTAAATCTTTGTGGTTCAGCTTCAGCTTGAAAACTGTCTAAGTGCAAAGGTGCCAAATCCAAAATAGACAGAGAAATGTGCTGTCTGGTTGTCAGGCTGTTAAGAGAAGTTTTAAAGACTTAAAGTTCAAATGCCCAGTTTTAATGAAAGCCAGTGTTCATCAAGCGCTATGTCCTTTTGAATTGCCCTAAAGCCAGACACTGAACTTCTTCCCTGTTACTCATAATGTGTAACTGAGATGCAATGACAGCAGCATTCGCTGGATGCTCAGAGCATTATGTGGTATTTGTATCTGAGCTGCACGAGAGCCTCCCACAGTAACTCAATGGCGCTATCAGCTCAAAGCTCCAGGCGCAGAGCAGGGAGATATTTGGCACTGACTGTGGCGGTGTTAAAATGGAGGCAGAGGCCGATAGACGGAAAACACAAGTTCAAATCAACAGCCTCTCAAACAAGAGGCGAATGGAGCAGAGGAGTGGAGAGAGCTGATAAGGGAAGGAGTGAGACGGAATGACCCAGAGCAATTCCCTCTAGTGTCTGAGAGAGAGACAGAACTAAGAGCAGGGTTAGAGGCTGGTGCAGAAGGAGAAGTTAACTGGGGCAAGGGGAATGAGAAGAGACAGCAAAACAGATAGAAAGGAAGTAATAAATTCACATTTTAGCCTCGATTCAGCACAAGCACAACGCTCTCATCCTACATCCTACAACTGCATACTGATATTAGAAATATGCATGTACATTTTTAAAGGTTCAGTGTGTAATATTTAGTGAATGTTAGCGAACTTGCAGATTGACCCTGATCTACAAGTCCCTCGTTAGAACCAGTGTTTGTTTTGTCCATTCTGGGCTTTTAGTTAAGGGGATATTGACTTTAGTCCACACTCAAACATTGCAGGAGACGGTAATGCACCGTAACGCTGGATGCCACCCACTGGAAAACGGAAGAAAGAAGAGGAAGTCCATTCTAGAGCTACTGTAGAAACCTGGCAGTGCAACATGTCGAACCCTGTGAAAGGCGACCCACTCCCTCTGATATAAACGGCTTATTCTAAGGTAATAATAACGCAACGACTCATATTTTCAGGTGATTATACGCTAATGAAAACATAACTATGAATATTATATTCAATTTCTGTAATTAGATCCTCCTAAATCCCTGTAAATCTTACACATTGGATCTTTAAAGAGACCATTTCATTTTTTTTTTTTTTTGCTCTGCACCTACACTTCAGCATTCAACATTCTTCAGAAACCTTAATGTTGGTGATGGATAATAGAAGCAAACTGTTTCAAAGTT
Organism: Coranthus polyacanthus; assembly: GCA_037367275.1. NCBI lineage: Eukaryota > Metazoa > Chordata > Actinopteri > Kurtiformes > Apogonidae > Coranthus > Coranthus polyacanthus. The sequence goes on from JAPQRN010000001.1 coordinate 23,918,075, forward strand.
CGGGGGCAGAGACAGCATATGCGCAGTCCCTCAATGTTGCTAAGAATTTATCCACACAGCTCTACTTAAACATTGTATGAAAGAGAAACATTTCCTTGGGATGTGTGTTCTTCATCACCATCACATGCACGATCTGTTCAGACTCCAACACATTACATCCAGTTGCATCAGATCTCGAGTAAAGCACTCGTTTTGTAAGGTCTTGAAATGGGGCGTCACTACACTCTAATCTAATCTACCATCTCTACAGGAAGCAGCTTTGACTACAAGATCCTCATCAACAAAAACACAGGACGTAAACTCATCAAACACTCATGCATGTGTGTGTGTGTGTGTGTGTGTGTGTGTGTGTGTGTGTTTGGCTGGTGAACGGTGAGCGTTATTACCGACGAGCTGCCTTAAGAGAAATAAAGCATAAAACTCTCCCAATTCCTCTGTGTGTATTATTGAGGAAGCGTCCATGGTTACTTGTCACATTCCATACTCATCTATGTCTCTCGGCGTTTACGTCTCGCTGTTTCTCAAAGACGCCTGCTGACATACTCTGAAGCCTTATTAAACATAAATTTGCTGTAAGGGGCTACAACAGAACATATGTAACACATTACAAACGCAAAGTTGAATAAAGCGGTAGTACAGTAAAACTAAGGAAGCACAGAGAATCAAATTTATTGAATATTTGAATGACAGGCGTTAAAATAACAAAGTTACAAACAACAAATCCGGTATTTTTGAGGAGTTTGGCTTCATTTCGTTCTTAATTGTGGTGGAGCTATTGAAGGATTGCATTTTAACATTCGTATAACAATGACATTTGCATCAGCGCGTAAAACT
>JAPQRN010000001.1:23928882-23943495 GCA_037367275.1 Coranthus polyacanthus
TCTTTCTTCCTTTCTTTCTTTTTCTTCTTTTTCTGGAGGAGCAGTATAATGGAGTGTAACAGAGATCAGCATGGGATCCACTTTTCACATCTGTGCGACTTTCCAGAATTACTATAAAAGCCCCTTGTTGCAGTGCATTTACTGAATGCTTTTGTCGTCGACTGTGGTTGTAAAGTAACACAGCGCTGCGCAGGTTTTACTCCGTGTCACTGGACGACTCAGTCACTGTAGAATTGCTCGTGTCCTTTCAGCTAACGTTAACACAACAGAGCTTACTGCAAAAACATAGAGGTCCATACACTCACTGCACAAACGCTACACACTACCATTTAACGGTCATGCTCCAGCGTGTGTTCAGTGACCTTTTCAATGCAAACGGTGAAAGAAAGGTAAACCATGATCGAAATAGGAGCATTTCCCTGCAGCTGTTTACACATTGGTGCGTGTGTGCTGCTGAGTTGAAATCCCACAGAGAGGGGTGAGGTGTAGGCAACTTTCAAAAGGTTGTGTTGAAGTCAGGATTAGAGTTGGGGGTTAAAGAACCTGACATATCACTTGCGATTAGACTATTATGCAATAGCTCCAAGGCTGAAACTTTGCATTGCCATACAAGCACATAAGCAGCTAAATTTCATAGAAGAAGATTTAGAGAAAGATGACATGATTCTGACTATAAAGCCATGCCGCAAGAGCTAATACCTGGGGCTTCAGATCCATGGACACCTGCCATTTGTCACCTATTTACCTTCTTTATTTCCTGTCTACTGTCCCACCTCTCTTAATCCATCATTCTGTATTTGCGTTTGATAGACCAGTTTTTCATTGGGAGCTTTCCTTGCTTTCATACCTCCTCTACGCCTTCAGAATTTTACGCCTCTATATCTCTCTTAATATGACTTGAGACCCATACGTTTTCACAACATCATTTACTCCCCGACATTAACTTGAATGACAGTTCACGTCAGAGAGAATGTCATTAAAAGCATTATATTCCCTTACAGTTGCACAAGCAATGTTTGCTTTTACAGTCCCGCATCATAGAGTATATTGCTCACAAACAAATGCACAGCCTCGGTCCCTTGGTGTCTCCTCACTCACAACCAGACGCACAAAAAACATCCAAGCATGCGCTCCAGCAGGAGGTGACAATGAAAGGCTGGTGCAAAGCCTTATCCACCAGCAGCGATCCAGTGTGGCTGAGTGGCCAGCATTTCTAGTAAGGAGCAGCTCCCTGAAGAGGACAGCTGGACCTTTATCTCAGTCTGGTTGCCTCTGACAGAGATAAAGGGAGAGAGAAAGTACAGTAACTAGGGCAGAAGAAGGAAAAGGACCAGAGTCTAATTAGGGATGTGAGCTTCCAAGGGCATCAGTTCAATCCAAAACAAATTCAATTTTCCGTGGCGTGCATCTGTGCAGGTTGTGTATTTTAATGCTGGTTAGTTGTAAATTCTTTTTCTTTGACGTACAAGTACAACAGTTAGCCTTGAAATACTGTGTAGGGCAAAAAAGAGAGAAGTTTGTCTCTAGGTCAGATGTTCTTGGCAGACTGTTGGGACTGCACTGAGTAAATCAGAAACCCAGACGTGCTGGTTCTTAACATGATCTCAGACATGCACCACATGAATGCTCTGTGCATCTGTTCTTAAGCGCCCAAGAGGACTTTAAAAAAAAATTCTGTGCCAACTAAAGGTTCGGGGTGAGCAGCTTTCAGCATTAGCATGTATTTTTCCACATGCAGGCACAAACAGCTTGGCTCATCGCAGGAGCGCCTGAGATAAAAATAAAAAAAGAGGAAAAAAAAAGAATCACAGATAAAATCATCAAATAAAAATCACACAAGAAGAAGCAGACAACATGATAGCACACGGAGACACAGAAGGATGAGAAGATCAGAAATCTCGATCTATTGCTTATTATGACAAAACGATAAGTCTGATTTTCTGCCCCAGTTGCCGTAGCAGCCAGGAGCAGCTGCAGTGACAGGGTAGAATTCACTCTGCCATTCCACTCCTCCATTCCCCAAGCCGGTCGATTATCAATGATACGGAAAAGCTAGGAAGATCCTGCCGGCCTGCTGCCCAGCACATGCAGGGGCCACAGGAGGGGAGATGATGGGGAGGCATAGACAGTGAGGAACGGCACAGGGAGAGAAAAACGGCATGCTGTTGTACATCAGTTAATGGTAAAAGACAAAACAACATTGTATCAAATCAAGGACACTTGGCAATCTGGCATACTGGGCACTTTCCCTGGGGGCCAGTGCATCTTCGAGGCCAACAAACAAGAGGTAATTTCTATACTTTTATTTATATACTGCTTGATCGACCCATAAAGCAGATAGAGAGGTTTCTCACCTGACACCATGACCCATTCCTGTTTTACAAGACACTCCCCCCCTTGGGCGCCTTTTAAAGGTTCAGTGTGTGATATTTAGTGACATCTACTGGTGAAGTTGCAGTTTGCAACCAACTCAATACCGCTGGGTGAAACTCGGTTAAGAACTGTCCAATGCATTATTAAAACGTGGAAGGATAGTGGTGAATCATGTGGTCGGAATTTTTTTTTACCATTTTTCAAAATTCAGCAGTACAACTCACGGCTTAATAGTGAAAGTAAAGCATCTCCACACAAACAGTGTGAAGTGACCTCAGGGAATTGGGACTAAACAGCTGTATAGACTTAAGAAAACCACTTATCATGAGGCTAATTGGAAAAAAAGCCTTCAATTTGCTAGAGAGCGTAAAGATTGGACTGTGGATCAATGGAAAAAGGTCATGTGGTCTGATGAGTCCAGGCTGACCCTGTTCCAGAGTGATGGGTGCATCAGGGTGAGAAGAGAGGAGGATGAAGTGATCTCCCATCATGCCTAGTGCCTACCGTACAAGCCTGTGTTATGATCTGGGGTTGCTTCAGTGATCAGCTCTACCTTCAGCAACGTTATGTGAATGTGAAACCCGAATAAACTGAATGACCAGCTTTTTACATCAGTGGATTTTTTTTTTTCTCCCTGATGGCACGAGCATATTCCAAGACGACAATGCCAGGATTCATCAGGCTCAAATTGTGAAAGAGTGGTTCAGGGAGCATGAGACATCATTTTCACACATGGATTGACCACCACAGAGTCCAGACCTGAACCACACTGAGAATCTTTGGGATCTGCTGGAGAAGACTTTACGCAGCAGTCCAAAACTGTGTCCAACACTCCCATCATCAAAACAAGATCTTGGCAAAAAAATAATACAACTGTGGACAGAAATAAAGCTTATTGAAATGATGCCACGGTGAATACGTGCCATAGTCAAAGCTAAAAGCGGTCCAACGAAATATTAGAGGGACTTTTTTGGGGACTTTTTTTTTTTGGCCAGGCAGTGTATGTTTGCTGCAGGACCTTCTGCAGTAGCAGCTCTACCTCCATTACCCCCAATAGTGTGTAATGTTTGGAGGTAGAAGTAGAAGTGATGGCTTATGAAGAACGACCAAGACCGTCACTGCATCTTCATAGAAAATTTCACTTGTGGAACAAGGTTCAGTGGGTAAGATTTAGGGTAATTTACCTGCAGAAATGGAACACACTATTAATGTATTCATTACTATTCATTATTGTTTATATCTTCAGAGGGAGTAGGTCATCTTTCACCACCATTTTGCACCACCATGTTTCTACAGTAGCTCAGAACGGACTTCAGTAACTGACATGATTAACCTGACTATATGATTAGTACAGGTGCATACTGTCGGTCTGAAGGGAGATACACTGTGAATATTATTTATAGTAAAAGTCGTCACTTCATTGTATCTGTAGGTCATGTAACATCATCTCTGCTGAGTGCAGGAACACATCTGAAGCTGAGCTGACAGTTTGTTTGTCGCACATTTTGTTTGTTGTCTGTAGACAACTAAAGGACCTATCTTTGAACAACAACTGCAGCACACAAATACACGCACATGCGCACACACACACACACAAAGCAGAAGGACACGATTTGGCATAAGTAAAACCATGTCTGTCATTTTCACTCTACCTCTCTGCCTCTTTTCTGCTGAAGCTGTCACAAAAATATTCTGATAAGGAGACAGAGAACTGACTCAGTGAGACTGAATGTTTGCGCACCTTAATACACTCGCGCATGCACCGTCTGCGCGCACATACACACAGAGAGGTACACACTCCATGCTCCTCTTCCACTGAAGTTGTCACAAAAATGTTCTGGACTGAGAGTTAAAGGTATGACTCAATCAGACTCCTTCTTTCTTCCTTATTTTAGTCCCCTTCACTCTCCTCGTCAGACAAACGCACACACACACACACACACACACTCGTCCTGATACATGCACGCTTGTTCACGCAGGCTTACACACATAAAAATAGATACATATACACATGCGAGAATCATTGACATAAGCTGTCACAAAAATCCTAATGTTAAAACGAAGTGTGGAGATAGGTCTGGCTGTGTCAGAGAGGTCTTTGACTTATTGGGTTTTTTTTTTTTCCCCCCATACTTTCTTGCAGTCGTCTCCTTACTTACTTTCTCTCCTTCACGCACTCTGTCATCTGCTATATAATACCACCCAGGACCAGACCAGTATTTGAAGCCTCTGCAGTATCCTGGGGGTATAGCTGTGGCAGCTATCAAAGAAGAATGATTCATCCAGCCTGCTTTAATATGGAATATATCTCTTTCTAATGCACACACACACACACATGTTGTGTTTTCCTGTCTTTAGGGGAATGTCATTGACTGACATTAATTTCCTGAACATTTACTCTTCCACAAGCCCAAACCTAACCTTTACCCTAACCTCGTCCTAAAATAATCGATTACAGCAGCGATTACATACCGTGTATATAATGAACTATGTTAAGGGGCTCCTGAATTTTGTCCCCATAACACACACACACACACACTCACACACATCCCGTAAATAGAACAGCTTTGCATATGTCTATTGTCATGTATTTTGTATTTTCAACGGTATCGCATCAGTTTATCAACTCGGGAATTCAGGTTTAAACATCTACCATTTATAAGCTTAGTTCTATTAAAGCTAACAGACAAGTTGTTATGAATCCTTCCAGGAAATCCACCCTTGTTCTGTTTTAGCGTACCTTGCAAATCTCAGCGGAGGAGCTGATTCGAGCAAAAACTGTGCGGGAGAATGAACGGAGCAGCGTATGTTCACTTGTCATGAAGAAATCAGAGATGATATTTGAGGAGTGATAAGTGTGTTATTACAACAAAGAAAAAACTCTCTTGCTACCCTCTTCTGTTCTCTGAAGAGCTCCTGCGCAGGGCTCTTTAACAGATTTCTAATGAGCAGCTCATTAACCATCCATTATGATTCACAGTGCTCTCACAGTAGTCCTCATAAAGACAAAAGGCACGATGAGTTTGTCATCCCAGTTGTCTTAGTAAGTGTTATATTACACAGGACCTCTCTTACATAACGGTTTGACATCACTGACACTAAGCGAATACATTAATGAAGCAGTTAAGTGTAGGGGAGATAAGGTATGGTTGTAACATGGGGAGAGTTGTAACGCCACCCGTTCTAACGACTGTCTCCCAGCGCAACACAGACACCAAAACAAACTTTACATAACACACGAGCATGCACAAATCGAACCTTTAAAACAGCATTAAATATGCATGAAGAATATATCTTTACATGGTAGATTTATTCATTAAGTCCAGTTTAGGCCAATGCAATACCATCTTTTCCATATATATATATATTTTTTTTTTTTTTCACCATTTTGTCATGTTCTCATATCTCCGTAATTAACTTGGTGAGTAAAATGTTATAGTTAAAAATAAAAGTAAGGGCCAAAACCAGGTCGAAGTTGTGAAGTCTCAGCCAAAGGCCATTATAAAATTTACTGTCTGTACTATTTGAATGTAATAAGTAGCAGGTTGAATTGTGAGAGCAGCATTTGCTGGGTATCAAGGGGTTTGGAAACGTTCATGAATTATTGAGAGACATGCAGTCTCTTCCTTGTTAGTTCCAGGTGACTTGTCTGCCTCGATGGCAATATTGCTGAACTGTACACAAGTATGATACACGTATGGGGCTGTTCACACACAAATGCACACACAATACAAACATCGCGCTGCAAGAGTATGTTCTCGAAGAATCAACGTTTCCCTGACTTATGAGTATTGAACTGTGATGTACGCTAAAGGGAAGGGGCCGTCTCTTACCCTGGCTGATTTGTTCCATTATCCCTTCAACACGGACAGAAACAGTGAAAAACAAAAAGCTAGACGGAGAAAACAAGTATTCTGACATGTGGGGGTAGAGTACGAGTCTGCCCGTGGGAACCTGGGACGCCGACAAAAACGTGTCTTTGGTCCCAACATCCTGTAAAACCTCACATGTCAGTAGTTTTAGGTTCATGAATGCTCTGAATATTTGATCATGTAGCAAACCTCAGCCGTGAAATATGTGGCTTGAGGAAGACGGGCAGTAAGACAATAAGGCAAACAGCAGTAGAAGAATTCACTACTTCTTCTCTTTCTTTGTTTTAAATCGAAATTCATCAAATCCATCTGTAATCAGGCAACCATTTTTTGGACATCTGTAAGGAGCTGATGTTGGCTCCTCATGAAAGGAGAAAAAAAAAAAGTTGTGAGTGATGAATTGAGAGCAGGCTGCAGTCTGAACTATTGCGGCGCAGGGAATACTTTTACATAATTACTGTATGTTCACATCACATTTTGAATCTTTGACAATGTTTGAAAAGGATGCCATAACATTATATATGTAACACAGAATTAGAGCATAAAGTGCTTTTCCAAATCATTCAGTCTCACTTCCAGCCTTTGAGACTCATTTTAGACGAAGCAGGATTAATCTTCTCTTAGTTATGTAATCAGTCAGTATCTTGAGACGAGATTAACTAAAGAGAAGAGAATCAAAAGTAAATCTGAATGGCAAATTTATTCATAAGAAAGGGAGACGTGGTAATTGGTCAAATAGGGATTCTTGCAATAAAAGACGGCTGACAAGCTCGGTGATGGGCTCAGACGTTTGAATTAAACATTGGCGTCATTTGCATCGGTCTTTCTTCGCAGTTCAAAGCTGAATTACACTTTGTGACCTTCTTCTCGCTGCTGAGGAAAACAAGCCAGATCGCATACACGAAACATGTCAGTGGTGGGGTCTTCTTCATGTAGATTATTTTATTTAATAGTAAAAACAAAAATGACACTGTAGTTGTGCAGTGTAGTGTAGTGCATTTATCAAAGCCGGATGACTAAAAGGTGGAGGTGGATACGTTTGGTCGGCACCGTCATCGGTATCGACAGAACTTAGGAAGGACGATATTAACTCAAAAAATAAACAAATGAACCTACAATCTGCTACATGTTTTTGCAGTTTTAGTTTTAATTAGATTTTCAGTTGCAGATTTTGATATTCAGTAATCCAAATGTATTTATTTAAAGCTTCAGTGCATAATAGTTTTTTTTGCCATCATTGGACAGAAAATTCCATAATTACCTTTCAACATATTGTAATTCAAGAGAGGAAACAAGAGTTCTGCGGATGAATTAGACTGTAAAATCTACCCCACGGCGTCAGGTTTTGGCCACTCGTAGACATGTAGGGGAGGTGAAATATGAGATTGTTAAGATTTCCTCAGACATGACTACTACTACTGCTCTACTCTCTGGCTCGACACAAAAGCTTGCAAAAGTGGTTTCACTTTCCCACAGCGGCAACTTCATGTTTAGTCTTTTGATTTGGACTGAGAGGAGAGAGCTGCAGAGGAAGGTGTGCATTTTCAAATTCTGCCATTCTCCCCCCCTGGTTTCAGCTCCTGCAGCTTTTAAGTATTTGTAATTTCGACTTTACAGAGCCACAATAGTGATATTTTTTTATCTTGTTTACACAACTTATTGTCCCGTGAGCACAAGATAATCCTGTTCGCAGAAAATATCTTGTGTGAACAAGTACATTGTTTTGTGCAGACAAGATACATAACTTGCTCGATAATGTGTGTCCACAAGATTAAAAAAAAATCAGCTTTCAGGTCTTCAGTGGCTCTGTATAACTTGGATAATCAGTTCCACACTTATACAGTAGCTAATAACTAACATCAAAGTGTTTTTTCAAGGGTTGACATCAAGTGATTAATCCGCTGTCAGCTTTTTCCCGCTCCAAACTATTGTCATCATATTGGCCTTTAACAACCCACTATTGTTCAAGCTCTAGTGGACCTGGAAGTACATAAGCTGGTGATAATTCACCGTGAAATTTTTATTACAACCTAATCCAAGTTACGTTTGCTGAATCCACCTATTGTTTAACATAGTTTAATGCAGCTTTATCTAAGCTTAGCAACTACTGAATTGGTTCCACAATACCAGATCTCTATGCTTGTGGCTTGGAAATGAAATGATCCCAGAAACTGAGCCATTGTTTGAATTAATTAAAATGAATTAATTAAAAATTAACTCCTCTGGCCGTAAGAAAAGGCTAAATGATATGTTTTTGCTGTGAAATCACCAGTACGTGGTGTTGGTGTACGTCTCCCTCCTACTACTCTGTCAGAAGTGTGCCTGAGAGAGTTGCTCGGTTTAACAGAGCACGTTAAATCTTGTGATTTCCTGCCTCCGCCAGCCATCAAAGAAACACCTCTCTGCTGCTGTGGACCACATCTCTCTCTTTATTTCTTTCTTCTTTTGCTCTACCTCTTCCTCCTCCAGCATCCCACAAGCAAAGTGTTCTCTCAAAAAGGAAACGTAAGCAACACCCGCAGAAATACAGCGATAAAAAAACCCAATACAAATTAGTTGAGGATTTCCATATAAGGATACATCTTTTTAAAGTTTTTAGCGTCAGTATATAAAGGATGAACGTTCTCTAACAGCAGCACAACAAAGGCTTGTTGTCAATTTCTGTCTTATCTGCGCCAGCATCTTGAAAAAATGCTCATGAGTGTAAGAATATTAAAGACTCTGATGAGTGTCGACTCTTTGGTGAATACTCTACGTTTTCAGTGTTTCTGGCTCCATCATAAGACCTTATGTTGTCTTGGCGTAGTGTTTACAAAATGAAACATTTAAAATTGATTAAAAATTCATTTAAACAACACTCAGCTGTATTATTCCCTGTGCCAGCTGCTAAATCAGTGTGAGCAATCTTCTGAGAGCTTCCGATAACACAGTTTGGGGCCAAGCTTTTGTTTGGATGTTTTATCAAGATGCTAATATCAGGACATATATAACGCAATTTTCCAACATTGTCATCACTCTCATTCACTTCATAAAATGTGCTTTCTTATTCACTACTCGCTATAAAATATCCTCAAATATACATAATTCTTGGGATACATCATAAATCCTCGGTAGCATAAAAAAAAAGAATTACATAATATAAATATTACACCGAAGCACGCGGTTACACCACTTCATCCATTTTTACAACGTGTCTTTTCATAAAATCGTATGATTTAATAGGCCAGTACAGCACAGAAAGGCAATTTTCTGGAAGGGCCTCAAATGTAAATTTGTATTACATATGATAATGTTTCCTATTAGGATTGAGCTCCATTCCTCTTTTCAAATCCCATGGAAAAATAGAACATGAATCACCCCCATTCAAAGTAATTCCAATTCGGCTTGACATCCCAATTTCATTTGACCTCTGTTACTGAGAAATTCCTATTGTAGAAGGCATTTTGTAATGCAGTGTGTTACGTTGGTTCACTAATGTTTTCCCCTTTTTATCCATTTCTCCTTCTGCCTTCAAGGGCTGGGCTAAAAGTCTCGTTTAAATCTAAATGAAATTTCTCACTCGTATAGAAACAGTGCCGTCTAGAGATGAAGAACATAAAACCCCTGCAAAAGCATGGATTATTGATATTTTCTGGCTTGATGTCTTAATATCGGAATAAATCACTGACTTCCTAAAGTGCATCCTTTTGATGTAATTTATAGGGTTCCTTAAACGATCATCAATTAATTAAACTCGAGATCAGATGTGTTTTTCAGTCTTCCTTAAATGCCACTTAATTACATTGTGCGTGTGTCTATGTACTTGTTTTCCTCATTCCTCATTCTTACTCATTTAAATGGAGTTTTTAGTAAGAACCAAGTTAGGAGAAGTTGCAGAAAGTTTACAGGAAAACAATGGAAGTCAATGCAGTCTCCTACACGTGCATGTAATTACTATGTGCATGATTCCGACACGTTCAGTCCATTGTAAATGATAGTACACTGTAAACTGTAATGCATGATTACACCCCACAAAAGGTTGTTTTGTATATTGTCTTTTTGCCTTTATTGCCTCAAATGAAACCATTAATCTCCTGTGCAACCCTCTGAGTCATGAGTCATAATTTGCATTTTTTGTCTTTGTTATGCTCATTTAGTGCTCTGAGGTAGAAAAAAAAAACTACAAATGAGCATTAAATTATTAGGTTTCCAAGCACCAGTGGTGTTGGAAGCTTATTGTTTTGCTGGGATTTTTTGTTCTCCTGTAGTATTATTATTATAAATAGAAGGCGGTGCCAATGTGAAATTCAATAGGATAAAAGATTCTTATGAACCACAAGGGGGCGCTAGACTAAACGTGAATGTCTTTTGTTGGGAAACTCACAAACTGCACATCACACGTTCAGATGCTTTATATCCATGCGTTCCTTGTGTGGAGCTGCATCCGCTCATATAAGCCCCGCCCATTTCTGCCCATTGTCTTTTTTGCAAAATTGTAACGTATTGAAAACCCACTTTGTCAAACTCGTCCAGTGGTTTTTGACTTAGAGCGAGCCTCATAGTGAACAGCTATCGTGCACGTTTTTGATTTTGTACTTCGAGAGTCACATGGCTTTGATGTTTGGTAGCGTTGTGTCATTTTTGGATAAAACACTGTGTAACTTTGCTAGAGTTTACACACTTGTCGAGTACGAGTTATTAATTCAATATGCAAATTTGGTGAATGGTGACTAATGGCAATTTTCAAATTCTAATATTATATATAATTTTAATATATATCAGATTTGATGCAAATTGGCCAAATGGTGGTGTAATGATTTTTTTTTTTTTCAAATATAACACTTGTGATAACACAATAATAATGTTGGTTATGTATCTAAAGTTCCTTTGTCCATGCAAAATAATAAAGAAGAAAAAAAATGCTTGTTCCGTGCTCATCATTAGGTCCGCAACAATTAGTTGTGTATGACAGTGTTTAGTCCAGCTCATGGTGTACAGTATGTCCTCTTCTGGACCAGCCTTCGTGTTCCTGTTACCCCGGTCTGTTGCTGCATCCTCCTCTGGGCTACAGTCATGTGTTTCATGCTCTGATGGCACCATAACATACCATATAAGAGATTATCCAGTGAGTCAAACTGCTCTCTGATCTGTTCCAAGTGTGTGTTTGTGTGTACGTGCAGCCATGTCTCTCATGAATTGTGTTCATATGCAACAATACTTTATGAGAGATTTATGTTGAGCGTTCAGAGCCAGTGCAGGAATTCATAATACATATGCACATTACGTTTTCACATTATTTAAATACAATTTTAAATAATCTTTTTGCTGATAGTAATTGAATGTGAAACTAAAACATAATTCAGGTCGCTTTTTCCCCTAGAATATGCATTGTGAATGTCAAAAATATTACACTTTCATGGCATTTCTGAACATCTTATCCCAAAGCCTTGGCTCTGTGTGGGACATTTAAAGGCTTATGTAACTTTGCGCTTGCTTGTGTGCATACGTGAAGATTGTATTGGACTGTGACTCGTGCTGGGAACTGGACGTCTGTTGACATTAGCTGACTGCATTTCTACGCTAACAGTATCTAGTGTTGCACACCGATGCAGCTGTAGAGGAGCAGAACGGAGACACTGAAGAACTCGGGATCAAGCTTTATGGTTTTTGCGAAAAACATATATATATATATATGTACGTATATATATATACGTATATATATATATATATATATTGTATAAAATGATTGCTGTAACTATAATATTTCCTTTTACAGGAACACTGGAGCTGAGTTGTGTGCTTTTGGCCATAAGATGTATATTGGAACTATGAAACAAGTGCATTAATTTCTAGTTTGTAGAAAATGAGCAAACAAAAGAACTTAAAAAGACACAGAGAAAGCTAGATATGGCATTCTAACAGTCAGCTCTGTTTTCCTTATATGTTTAAAGGATTGTCTATTGCCAACAACTATGTTCTGTCTACACATACACTCCAGCTGGAAGATTGTTCTTTTTGCAAATATATATGATTATGTGGCACTGTCACGCATAATGATGCATTTTATTTTAACACTAAAATTAGGCTTGACGAGCACTAACATGTCCAGATTTTAATTAGATGTTACATCTGGAGGTTTAATTGTACCTCTGGTGGCTGTTTTCTGAGTGTATAACACCAACAAAAAATATCAAAGTAATCCTCTTGTGTCAGGTTGTGTGTGTGTGTGTTTGCGTGTGAAATGTTGATGTGTTCTCTCCTTCACAAGTAAACTAATATAGTTCTTTTAAATGTCAAATATGAAAACCTGTAAACAGCAAATGCGTTTCACTTTATTTGAAGAAATATTGCATTTATTTTAAGTTCAAAGACAAGAGAAAGGCAAAGATCATTTGTACAAACATGTTTGCTCTCTTTAGCATGAGTTGCGCACTTCAGATAAGCCGAAACAGAACAGATATAACCAAAAAGGGAAAGGATGAATCAAATTATAGAAATGAACAATATATCAGGGGACAATATATTTGTGGTTGAAGCAATCAAATATTTTGTCATGCATGTTTCTTGCATTACACGTCTGCCCCTAATAGCAAACATAATCAAAAATGACGAGGAAAAAAAAAATTTAATAGCCATGGAATTAGATGATAGAATCCTCTCATTTATGAATGAATAAATGTAATGTTATTTCAGGAACAGCCAATCAAGTACCATTTAATCCGATATTTACCGGGCCAACCAATTACTGTGTGGAACATTAATCAAGCAAACATTTATAAAGACATGGATTCTAATTACAAAAGATGAACAGCCTGCCCTTTAGTTTTTAAAAGCCCTGCCAAGTGCGCCAGAAATCTGAAGTCTAATTGGAAATGACAGAAAAAAGCTGTGACTACAATTGGCTGTGACAGTGAGCGGCTTGATGAATTAGACCAGGAAGTGGGTATGACAGTCTTCCATCATCTCAGCAGAGCGAGTTCACTGGCTGCTGCAGGGTCGAGTTCAGTGTGGCGGAGAGCTTCCTGTTATGTCTACAAGATATGGAAAGTTCCCAGGTCACTAACATCTATTGGATTTTGAATCTCAGGGTTCCTCAGCCCTGAAGTGGTGCTAATTTTTAATCCCAGCAAAGCTCTAACAGCACCTCTGTCAAAAATGTAAGAACCGCAGAGAAATGAAGAAGCAAAGAAGCAAAACCAGCACGGCAAATTGTGCTTTTAGGACTCTAAAAGTCTGTCTTCTGATCGGACTGAGAACTCAGTTAGAGACATGTTCAGGACTGGTCAGCACAGGGTTGAAGTCAGCCCTGATCGCTTGCTAGCAGTTAAGAGACGAAGCCAAAAAGAGGCTGGAGGAAGAGGCCCACGGTCCCAAGGACACACACGGTCACAAAGACCCAAAGGAAGATTCTATCAATCACCATGGCAACGTACTTCCAGTCATCCTCCACCTGTGAGCAAGGGGGGCACAAAACAAAAAAACTGTGAGAAGACACAAAGTGTTAGTAGTAACTAATGAAAGATGGACGGTGAAGATATATATATATATTTTGCAATCAGGTGAAGAGATGTGCCCAGTGAGAGAAACATCATTCACAATCTCAGAAGGTGGGAGGTTGTGGGAGTCAGTGGGGTGAAGACTGTGAAGACGGAAAGAAGGAGAGTCACAAAATAAAGACGAGGGAAAGGAGTCACAGAACATTTCTCGTAAGCCAACACGAAACTGATACATAATTCACACATGAGAAAATTAATATGATAATCGCATTCAAACCACAGCGTCAAAAGAAGCGACAGGCGTTTTGACGAAGCTGATTGAGGCACAAGTTTTACATATCAAAGCTGCTTCTGCCCTTTGGGAGGTTTCTCCCTCTGTATTTATAACAGACAGAGAGAGGAGGGAGAGCTCTCTACTAAAATCTAAAATTGTTTGGTTCAGACTTACACTATTGTTGACTTCTGGAGTAGGTTAGGATCTGCAACAATGCTGCCCAGCAGCTCTCAAAGGCCTACATCTGCTAAGTATTTGTTTTTGCATCAATGCATTATGCATGGTGGATGCTTGTTGTGTGTTTGCCTTTCATGAGCACTTACAGTTTTTAATAAAGTTGAGAAACACTGGAATGTTTCCTATGTAACTAGATCCTATGGTTTTGGCAGCTACTGTAAAGCTAAAAAAATTACAGTATTGAAAATGTGCTGCTGTGAGTTGTGTCTTGATAATAGGATAATTATGGTTTATTACAACTTGTGTCTTATTCTAAGAGGTGGCAAAAGTGCACACGTTCTTTACTCAAGTAGAAGTACAGATACTTAGAAAGAAAGAAAGAAAGAAAGAAAGAAAGAAAGAAAGAAAGAAAGAAAGAAAGAAAGAAAGAAAGAAAGAAAGA
>JAPQRN010000001.1:23943595-23957502 GCA_037367275.1 Coranthus polyacanthus
TCCTCACTCGAACCGAGGGTCTAAGGACAGAGGGTGTTGTACCTTGTACGGACTGTAAAGCCCTTTGAGGCAAATCTAGATTTGTGATATTGGGCTATATAAATAAAACTGAATTGAATTAATGATCCCCTAATAGTCCACGAACGGACCAAACACCGAACTAGAATAAAACCAGAGGGTAGTGTGTTTCTCTCAGCTCTTCTGGCTCTCAGCTCCGGTGGCAAATGTTAGAAAAGTTGGCAAAACTTGTGTAGTGTTAACTGGTACAACTTCATCTGCTACTGACTCCTGTCTGTTACTGCATCTCCACACAAACACAAACTGTCTATGGTGTTATTACAACACAATAACATGAACAAAGAATGATTTTTCTTTGTCTTTGAGTAAATCTGATGTCAAAGTAGCTAGATTATCATCCGAGGCATTAAAAGGAGTGTTGTAGATGTAAAATGCGATGTGTTGTACAGTTGTTAATTTTTAATCAAGTCAAGTAATATAAGTCAATCAGATGTCATTGAACAGGGGTGTCCAAACTTTTTTCATTGAGAGCCACATATGGAAAAATATGTGAAGGTCTGGGCCACTTACTAGAGGGGAGGTAGAAAATCAGAAGAAAATCAGAAACAAAGTGAAGAGAAACAGAATTAGCAACAATTGAAGAAAGACGGTAAACTAAGCAACAATATGAACAAAATACCCTACAAAATAAGCATAAAAATGACCAAAAATACCCTAAACAATAAAAAGAATTGCACAAAATAAGCGTAAAAATTAACTAAATTATGAAAATTGAACAAACTTGGCAACAAAACTAAGAAAAATTAACATAATGGACCATATTCCATTATATTTTTTTAACTGGCTAAAAAGTAATGAACCTGGGCTGCATTGTCCCCCGGGCCGGAGTTTGGACTGTCCTGTCATTGAAGGTCAAGACTTAATTGTTTTCCTCTATAGTTCTTACTCTCACTTTCAGGTTCTCTCAGTGAACCAGGTTTCACTAGGGCCTTTTGATTTTTGGTGCTTGTGTATGCTTTCGGACATAGTGCTCTACACTTTGAAAGGCACAGTCAGCCTAAGATGGCTGCTGCTCAGAATATTGCCAAGTTTCAGGTGGAGTCAAGGGATGGCCTTGTCCATTTATCTTTATTGTGAATATGGCAGCAAATTGTTTGCTTTTTGCAACCGTGTGCGAAGCCAATAAAAGATGTTTTTGGTGCCTTTAAACCTTCTCCTTTTAGCACCACCATGAAGCGCTATTTTGTATAGACAAACTCAAAATCTGTGTGGCAGACATTAAACCCCGTTCATTTTGAGTATTCGATGACCAAACTAAAAGTTATACGACGTTATGCCTTTTACTGAAAAATACTGTGTTTGATCTATTAAAAATGAAGGCAACTTTTTGCACAAGGTATTCATGTAGATTATGTGAGCCTGGTCTCTGTATAAACCACTTGGTTTTTTGTTTGACTCGTACAGACATACGTACAGAAAGTCCTGACAGAGGAAAGACAGCATGACAGGTGAGGCAGAGACAGATATGCACTCCCTCTTAAAATGTGACAAATACGATACTATAAACGCAGAACATTTCAAGAAATTTAATCAACTCATTTCTTTTACTATTGGCTTGGTATTGTTATTTTTTGTCACTATTATGGTAAATTGATGGTTTGCCAATATCTGTCTCTTACATCCATGCCAGTAAAGCAGAGTGAAACACCTGGAGAGTGTACTATAGTTGTAGTGTAGACTCTAAATGAACTAACTGTAAATGGTGGGTCTGGTGCTCGACGGCCCAGAGAACAATCTGCCAGCGCGTGAAGATACCAGCAGTGAGGCTCGTGTGCCTCGCTGCTGGAGAGATAAAGAGACATTAGCGCTGAAGACCTGATTACCTGCAGCTGTGACGGCAGCGCAGCACCAGCTGCAGCTGCGTCCCTGCACGGACAGACGCACCGCAGCCTACAACCACATCTCTGCATGTCGCAGAAAGCATCAGCGGTTCTTCTGTCACTGAAAAACTTTTTCTCAATGCGATGCATTATTTAACAGATAAAGGGACCAGAAACCGACATAAAAAAATAGCCCTAATTACACTGTAAAAACTGAGACTCGGTGAATCAATAGTTGGTGACTAAATAAAAACATTTACAAAACAGGCTACATGTACTTGTTGAGTCAAACAAATCATTTGTGGATTCAATTTCAGTAGGGAAAAAAACCTAAATATATAATAATGTTGAAAATGAAATAGTAAGAAAATGTATTTATTTTACCCGTTTTAAAGTAACTGTCTTAATATATCGATATTTTGACAAGTAAAAAGTTGTTTTTTTTGTTGTTTTCTTGAAAAATGAAGAGAATCATCTAAAATTGTTGAAGTAAGTCTAACTAAATAATACCTAGAGATTTAGTTAAGATAGAAATATCCAGGAACTAAATTGGAAAAAAAAAAAAAGAAATATTTAATAAATCTTACAAAATCTAGCAATTTCTGAATAGATTTGAATTGTTTTGGAACTTTAAATCTGTTCAGTTCTAGACTTTCACTTAATTGTGATGATTTCTTAAAGTAACCAGTGATCGCATTTTTCATTTAATATAATTCTTCAAATAAGCTGCCTTTTTTTGTGTTTTCCCTCCTCACCTTTTCAGAAATGATGTGTAAGTGTACTCCACCAGGTGTCCAGTACTCTGACTTTATGGGTACAAGAGCATAATATTAACCATATCCATCAATGGTTTTGTGTGTGGTCAACTGTCTCCAACCATCAGTTGAGGTTACCTTAAAGTTAAGTTTAAAGTCCACTTTGTTGAATATTGAGGGAGAAGGAGCAATACCGGGTCAAAGTGGCGTCGCAGGACTCGTTATTCGAAACCTCGACTTCTCATTAAAAATTCAAAAAAGAGGAAAGGTAAAGTAGGAGATGGACTTGAGGCCACAAGATTCATGGAGCCTAAGCACATCCATAATGGCAAATAAGGACAATACCAGTGATACTTGCTGCTCAGGAAAGATAATCTTAAAGATTTGTTTCAGTTAGAGTCTTGCTGGCTCTTGTAAGTAGTTTCTCTCCTCTGTCTCCATTGCAGCCAATTCCACCACCAGTCATTGTCTTCGTACACTCACACAGAAACTACAGCTACAGCCGAGTATTTTTAGTAATGAAAAAAAACACACACACACACACACAAAATAAAAAAAAAAATAAAAAAGATAAATAAATAAGAAACAAGTGATGGCTGGGATGTGCTGCGGTGGAGACAGTGTCTGCAGGTGGATCAGGATTTGCAGGGCTGGGATTAATATATTTCAAAAGTGCATCTGAGGAGAGACGAGGTGTATATGGGACCAGTGAATGTTATAGTATATTAATAATGAAAAAAGCTGCTGATGGTGAGACCCAGCTAATAACAGCACGTTATAGTCTGTAATGTTCTAAACACAAAGAGTGTCCTTAAACGTAGCACATGCTTGTCTGTCCTCCACGGTACGTTTTAGTCAGACTAAGAGCGCTGGATGCAATCTAGAGAACTATGCATTTAAGAGGCTATGAAGTTATGGTGTTGGAATCTCTGTAATGGTCTCAAAATAGCCGAATAGGTATGGTTCAGCCCATTTGAAAATGTACGACTTTACAATAAGGAAACCCACAGAAAAGGATATATAGGCTATTAATTAGGTTTTAAACGCTTTATAAATCACAAACAAGCTGTTACAACACTGGTCATTAGTTCTATATATGTTCAGTTTCCTACCTGAAAAAGTGATTGTTAATAAGAAATTATATAATTAATTCCTTAACTGTTAGCAATTAGCATGCTAGTGGTTTGATGCTAGCAATTAATGTGCTAGCTAAATTAAAACTTTCTAGCGATGTGTAAGCTGCTTGATTGCTATTATAGTTTGTGTAATGACAACAAAGGCACCTTATATTTACAGCTAAGTGAGTGTTTTAAGTAATATGGGTGCAATTTGGCTCACATGAGCAGTTTGGTAACAGTGTTGTATTCTGCTAACTTGTGCTAGCAATGCTTTATAGCTCTAAGCTAAACACGTTAGCTCTACTCTTGTGTATTAAGTATCATGATAGCAGCGGCTGTGAAAACAGTAACAAGGTTCATGGTTATTTCTTACAACATATATGTGTATATGTATGTATACTGACATACACAGTGAATTAATAAAGAGAGCTTGAAAGGAAAAGTGCGTCGTGTTTTTACTGATGCTACCTGGACTTGGTTGGTATCTTAAATGTTAGCAGCGTTAACTCATTAGTAAATGGTGATGTATTTTACATTTTACAATAAGACTCCCTTTTGCATATTATAAATTGTAGTAACTCATTAGTAAATGGTCTAATGTGCTGACAAGCTGAAGTAAGCTTTAGCAACTAGCAAGGTTAGAGATTTAACAGAACAGATAGATAAGAAAGTGCAGCAGGAACTTGATCTTGAGCCAAACAGTGTCCCTGAATTGATGTATGAAAACTGTTATAATGTCTTAACAAGTGTTTATTAGTGATTTATGATGTGTTTACAGTCTAATTAGCTACCAAATTCCAAACATTTATATTCTGGGGACAAGGGTACTGTTGTTGTAAAGTGGTAACCAAATATAGGCAACTGCATAAGATATAAAATGTTTGGGCTAAAATTAACCTTGTGACTGAGTGTAAAAAAAATGCTTTTTTTATGCCAATATTATCAGCATTAGGTAAGAAGTGAGCCAGCGCAGCCCCGGCCTTCAGAGCTTCAGACCTGCGAAGGCCGAACCGCGTCCTTCAAAGAATATGGACCTTAAATGACGCTGGAGCTTTTGTCTCTCAAAACAAACCCACACACACACAAAAGACATGGACACATACGCTGACACAACTGAACCTACACACAGAATGACACAAAGCGTCGATGTCAACACATATTACAAAGAGACACTGTATAATGTGAGAAGTGTAAAAATAATCTCTTATGATTTCACAGCTCTTTCTCTCACCTCTCCCTCTGTCATTTCATTCACATGCTCCGGCACACAGACGCACACGCACCTTCACCTTTATGTTAAATTCTTCTGTGTGTATTGTTTCTAGGTTACACTGCTTCCAATCTTCATTCTCCCCATCCACTTAACTAACACCGAAAGCCTTTCTCATGCTCACCCTCCACATTTTATTGCTTTTATTGTTTACTTTGATTCATGCGTGCCAAAGAAAAGTAAGTGAACGCACCAAACAACAGAAGCAAAATGAACACTGTAGGGCCAGATTGTGTGTTTCTTTGCTCTGTCTCACATTTTCAAACACCAGAATGGCTGGTCGTCTCCCCCGCTTACCGTCCCTCATGTCCTATTTAACTTTCTATTACTCTCTTTTCTTTCTAACCACTGTTTTTCTCATCTGTGATGCCCTCTCTCCCCTGATTCCACCCGGTTCTGTCACTTTGGCTCACTGGTGCTGCATTTTGCAAAATTTCCACGTTTAAAAACTCGATCTCGTTATCACGGTTGGCAACTCAATAAAACACCCCGGCCTGCTAGCGCCTCTCCATAATAATCAACATGATTTAGTTCCTGTTGTTTAATATGGGGAAATCACATTAAATTCACAGACTTTTGTGTGGGATTGGTTTGATCATGTGTGAATGTGTTCAATTTGGTGCAAATGTGTCTTACATAATCGCATACTAAAATTAACTTTTGAGCTAATTTATAACGTTTCATTGTCATTTTAAACCAGAGGAAGGAGTGCCTTTAATATATTTTTTTTTAAAAACAAACTATGTTGTCCTTCTGTCTTTTTATCCTTGAGGAGGACAGGTTTCCTTTCATTTCTGTTCTTCCACCTCTGAAGCCATGGGCTAATTCTAATTCTACCTCCCTCTGATCCTGTACTCTCCTCTCCTTATTGTGCCCACGCTTTTACCGCCTTTCAAGAAAACGATCCGTGAACTTCATGAAATAGCAAAAGCAAGGTTGCATTTATTCAGGGCCAAGTTTGAAGTGCTGAAACCTTCCTGTTTTTGTTTCAGTAATTACTATGAATTGTCAGTGCAGAATTCACATACAATTTCAAGAAGGTTACTTGAAGCTGCGCTCAATAAGAAAAGTAGTGCAATCCATAACTCATTTCTTTTAGTTTTATGTTGTATTTTAAAATTTATAGTAGCCTTCCCATTCCGAATTTTTAGGCATAAAAACAGTTTCGTTAAGGGTTAGTTAGGGTTTTCCACCATAACCATCCCAACCACCTCCTACAAAGGGTTTTGCTACTTGGCCCATGTCGTCAATTTCCGACATCTAAAGACTTACACTGACTTCTATCTGCTACCCTGTACATCGAAAAATTGACACTATTGGGGTACCCTGAGTGTTGAAAATGGACGCCAAGGACTAATAACTAAGTGGCAGTATGTGACGACTTGGGAGTGAGAATGGGCTTAGTCACGGACATCCATAATGAGAAAAATATTCTTTGTTTGTAGCTTGTATAACAGCCAAGTGCTGTGACACATTGCATGTGTTATTTTCTACGCACATGTCATTCTGACCTGGTTTTCCAATAACATTGTCATCTTGATGTGGTCTAAATTGATCCTCTTATCCAATCCTTTGCCGTCATGCACTTGTGCAGTGACAGGCTAAGGGACAATGAATGGAGGAAAAATCATTCCAACTTATATCACAGATCATGTATACTTATGTAATAAAACACCCTAAAACAAAACAAAGCCATCAATAATAAAAAAACAAACTCCTGCTTTACCAAGGATTGGTGAGTCATAGTTAACGTATTGCCGTATAGTGACGACTAGCATTTGGTCCAACTCTCATATGTCGACATTTAAGGAGCAAAACAGAGGGAGATGTGACAGTCTGTGTGAGAAGGAGGTTGAGATGGATGACTGGGTCAACAAATCTTTGGATTTTTACACAGCAGACTGCTGTTTGTCTCTCATTTCAGACTGAAAGTAAATGTTGATTCTTTCAAACATGACCTCACCATAGCCATGACTGCATTGTACCTTTCTCTAAATCTAGGTTTAGAGTTTAAAACCTAAAGTTTTTTGTGCCTAAACCTAAGCAAACCTGAACCATCAGAATCACCACAACCTAAATGAAACTGTAATTTTGTGCACTTTAACATTATGTGTGTCATTTTGTATGATTTCCCCTTGCTGTAAAGGTTTTAATTTGTCAACTGCTGCTATATGGGTCTGGGCCATACACTATATAAGAACTGTACAGAGGTACCGCGACGTCTCTCATTGGTTTTTGAGCTGCTGTTTTGAAGCCAGGAGTTTGTGTTTTGCCTGTCGCTGTGTTGGCTCTTTGGAACCAGGGTGGAGTTGTGGGGGGTCATGGGTAAGCTAATGCTAAATGCTACCTTACTGACATGGTAAAACAGTAAGCTTCATCAACCATTTATCTAACAAAATCATTTGATGGTCTTGTTAGAGTCGAGCTGTCTGTCAGGAAAATTTAGCAGGAGAGTGACCTGTCAAACACACCTGTCAATCAAACCCAGACACGGCTGACACCAAAGCCTTCTATTTGCCCTAAAATCTTATTAACGGACCAATAATTTAAAGGTCGATGCGGTACACTTATTAGAGGGTCCAAATAAAACAAATGAAACCAGAATGACTCGAGGAAAAAGAATGATTGGCTTAGTATTTTTAGAGACAAGTTCGGTGTAAGTCAATGGAAGCTAGGACTTTTTGGAGCCAACGCCTAGTGGTATTACAACTTTAACACACTTCTACATTGGCTCCACTTTGGAAACAGTCTTTGCCAAATTGGTCTGGGCTAATCAATCTTAATCATGGTTTAGTTTGGAGGACTTGTTTCCACTTCGGTACTTTCTGCAGCTCATCCACCATTGGCACTGGGTATTGGTGCTTGGCATAAATCAGGAGCTTAAACATGGTCCAGTTGCTATTTATAAATCTGTATAAAGGACAAGGAAAGCATGTTTTTTCTACAAAATGAGCTGTGATTAGTGAAAACAAAGTCCAACCTTCACAAAATGTGCAAGCATTGGCTAGTTGGTCATTTTCCCAGTAGGGATTTTATTACAGTATTTTTTTTTTTTTTGGCCTGAGCTAAAGTAGACAACTTTCAGAGCAGCTTTGAGGGGTATATATATATATATATATATATATATGTACTTGTACTATGTGTGTATGTATTTAGTATGCATATGTGTGTCTCTGTTAGGAGGAATCGGGGGGATACAAAGAAGGAAGAAATAATAAAGGATAACATCTGGTGCATAACATCTGCCCCAGGCCTGCTCACCACAGGGAATCATTAGAGAAAATCACACACAAGGATACAAACAAACACCCACACCTTAACATGTGTCATTGACAGAGACCTTCATAGGAAATAAGATGGTAAATGGATGTATGGATGAATAGATCAACTGGATGGATGATGAATCCTACACTCATACACATGCAGAGACACACACATACACAACGGGACCAATATCATAACGTCCTGCAGTGAGCGATGTGTCGCGCTGCACATTGCCATGCAGCCACGAGCTATGATCACTATCAACCAAGCTGGCTTTGATGTACAAGCTCTCATTCCGGCAGAACCGCTCTCCCCTTTGTCTCATAGTAATCTCGGTGTCTACCATTCCAGGAGTTACAGACACTGATAGAACGTCGGTTGTGTGAACGCGTGCATGATGATCATTTTCTGTTATTGAGTTTCTCCTGTTTTTTGAGTGTGCACGTTATGTGTGTTTGTGTTTTGAGTGAAGATAGTGGCTCATTGTGGTGTCACTGCCTGATTGCACTGTGAGGCGGGGGATTTATTTATTTATTTTTTTGCAACATCAAAGGCTCGAGACAAAACCTAGTGGCTGGGAGAGTCTTTTCATCACTGCTTATCGTTGTTTTACTTAATTGCTTCATCGCAACAGGGGTGATGATTGGAACCAACATATTTCACCGATAAATACTGAAAACATGTTTTCTGTTTCTCTTTATCAGACAAAACACACAGTAGTCAACTGCTCCCTGCTACATTTCCATACGGACACACACCCCTTTTTACCGTGTGTCAACAGAACTTGTGGCCAGTTCATAGCAGCATAAGAAATTATTACAGATGAGCCAACCTCACAATGGCCTGTCAACGCCTACACCGCATTCATACACAGCAATTATCCAAAGGCATAGAGATAAATCAGTGTAATACCAAAGCCCACAACAATAAACATATCATACATTCCAGCTCAATTAATCCATGATACAACATATGCATTACTGTCTGGAGGTAATTTTAAGGTGCAATATGTATTTAGAGGGGCGTATTTCTCATAAATGGAATATAATATTCAGAATTGTGTTTTTATTAGTGTATAATCACCTGAGAATAAGCATCATTGTGTTTTCATGACCTTAGAATGCGCCCATTGTATCTACACAGGGAGTGGGTCCTCCTCCATGTTGCACTGGTTCTAACAAGGGCCTTTTGCATTTTAAAATGTATTTGCGGTTTTAGCAGCCACTGCAGTTACTCACTTGGAAAAGGAAGGTGAGACAAGGGGTATTCATTTGGTTGCAAAAACGAGCCCGCTTAGTCAAGAGCCCACGGTATCTGCTTTCAACACCCGAGGTATCCCTATAACAATTTTCCACACGGTACCAGAGAGAAGTCAGTGTAAGTCCTTAGATGTCCTTAAAGTGATGACATGGGCCATGTGACGTCGTTAGGTAACAAAAACCTTACCAGGAGGTGATTGGGCTGTTTATGGCAGAACACCAAAGTTTCTGGACAGGAGATCATGGGCTCATTTATTTCTGCGATCAGAGACGTTGCAAAGTAGGTTGCTGGGTTGATGACGATGCTCTACGTGAAAAAGAGCCGACAGGAAGAGAGTCAGACCGGCTCCCTGTCTTTGAAAAGAGTGAGGAACCACAACTATTAAACTGTCTAGTTTTGTCTCCTGGCGCTCTGCTGAACCACAAGGCTAACTGTCATAAACATTAGGAGAAGGTTCGGTGACATCAGGGACCTGATATGATTGGCTCATAGTGATACACATGATCAAAGCTTAAGCTAATCAGCTGCAGGTTAGCATTACGTTTTCATCAGCAGTGAATCGGGCGAGATTGGAATCTTTCATCTTTAGTTCTAGGGTCTTTGACCAAGCGTCAGTATGTGATGAGTTGGGAATGAGAATATGTGGGCAAAACCTAGATGCCGCTACATCTTGCACAATGCACCCTTATGTTAAACTTACGCTACATTTGACTGCACAATCACGACCTTAGCATTGTATTTCAGTGACTAAAAAGCTTTGCAAAAGGACTTGGGAAATTAGCCTTGTCTATTTTCACTAACATTTATCATGCACATACAGGATGTCTTATGCCTATGTATTTTTATGTGTATATATAATTTTTATATAAAGTACTACATAAATGAAATAAACTTCTATTTCTCAAATATAATTCAGTGTACTCAATGCCATTTATTTTCACACATTTGAAAAAGGGATTGATGCTCTTCTAACCAAACTGTTCAGCTGTAACCTACATCTCCTTCAGCACTCATGCACAAATGAAAATGATCATACACAAGTCATAACCAAGAGGTTTGTACTGGGTAAATATAATACTGGCCCATAAGTTACTGTATTCAATATAAAACACCTTATATTTCTGATTAGTTAAGAGGATATTAGTTAAGGACAGCAGTGCTCTGGTGGAGTTCATCATCGCAACAAGCATGAATGGCTGGAAAGATCTCACGTGAGAAGAAACGCTTTTCAATCCTGATCATGTCAGCAAATGAATTACAACGTGACTGACTAGACTGATTATAACCAAAACACATGTGGAAAGTGGGCGTTGTTGATGTTTTTTGGGGTATAATTTCTGACATAATTAGAAGAACATGTTTGACTCAATAATCATGACTGGATCTTATAAAAAATATAATATTAATAAAACCAAATGAACTGGAATATGAAAATAAGGAACTACTAAATTGTAGTAGAAAAACTCAAATCAGCCTGTCATGGTACCACAAGGGAACCCTGTCCACGTGGTATCTCCTTTAACGCTGACTATATTTTGAAACAGCGCAGATTAGTTCTAGTATCACTAACACAATTTTGCTAAAGGCCGCATATAATACTCCTTTTTAAAAAGTTAAAGTGAGTCTCTCGTGTCTCCAGACTATGTCTTTTAAGTTTCAGCTCAAAATAGTTCACAGATCGTTCATTTTACCACATCTGTATCTCATGTATATCGCAAATGAGCTGCTACTGGCCACGCCCCTCTATTCCTGGTACCACGGATACCTCGGCGAAAACAGCTGGAGAACCGGTATGGTTAAAGAAGACTCCTCCAGCAGCGCAATATTGTAAAGGGTGGAATGAGGTCAGATAAGCGTGGCATGTTTTCAGTCTCTGCAGAACAGAACGTTTACAGAGCTGACTATGGGCCCACGTGGCTGAAAGGAATATAGCATAAATGGTGCTGATTTTATTATCATCATATTTAGTATCAGTATTGCATATAAAGATTTTACAGACCCAAAATCACGGCCTTTAATAGAAAATCTGCCAGCAAAATGATGAACTTTATCAATTTTAAGTTCGAATTATAATAAAGAAAAAATCTCAAGGATACGATGAACTCATATTAAATCAAAAGTTAGACACACCATAGATCGAAGTTATAAAAGGTTGAGTGAGTATCTCATCCAATTCTCTCTGTTTCTACAGAAGCTTTGTGAGCCTAATCTGGAATCTCTCTTAACGTCAATCATTTTTAATCATTAATGATGAACTTTGGAATCATTGTTTTTACACTTCATTTTGAAAAGCCAGCCTGTATTTGTGGAGCTCTGTTCTTCTGTGTGATTGACAGATACTGTTCATGGACATCTTACCTGTGACTGCTGCTATTTTGTCATGTTCAGATGACACTGAAGCAGCACTCTGCCCCCTCCTGTGGCTCTGATATCTCCTTTTATGTGCAGCAATGCTTTTTTTGTCAACACTTTTAGTCCGAGACATTTTTTCCCTCGCCTTTTCTTATTAATAATGACAGTCTTCGCAACATTTGTTACCTGCTCACATGATGTGTCTTTTTTTCCACTTTCTCAAACAAGTCAGTGTGAGAATGCCAAGCACCGTTTGGTTCAGCTGAACCTCGTCTTAGCAATAACTCAACCTGACCCTGCAAATTTGTCTTTTCTTTCTCACTTGCTTCTTCTAGCAGTCCTATATTTAGGCTCCTAGGCACATTCGAGGTATGTCATTTACTATATACTGTTTGGAGTGTGTGCATTTTACATCTGCAAAAGGAGAGGAATGGCATTTCAGACATATAATCAAAAGTGTATATGTGTGCACTGGCTTAGAAAACAATTCAGATTGATTGACAGCTCATAGGATGACATTCATGGATTGTTTTCGCGCCGCCCAAGTTAGAGCACTGGAGTCACGTCTGATGGAATCTGATCAGTGATCAGTAATTACAGCTGCCAAAGTTTGCATCGCAGACCACTTGTATTACGATATGCTGAAAAGTAATAATGATTTTTTTGCTCAGTCAAGCCAAAAAACTATCAAGCACTGCAGCTTTAATAACACTAATAATAATAATACCAAAGATTACCAGGATCCACAATCAATACCAGTGATCAGTTTGACGTGCATTTACAGATTCAGTGTGAGACTAATGGCTTTGGATGGAAAATTAATCATGTTGTGACTTTGTGTAGTGTAGTGTTTCTCGCATTCCCCTGTGGCTGGGGAATGTTTTTTTTTTTTTGCCAGTGTACACTGCAGGCTCTATTTTTGCGCTTATGCAAAACAATTGTGTATCTAGTATCTAGTATACTGCGATGGTAAACAGGCAGCTTTTTATTCATGCTAGTCAGAATAACAGCGGGTCTATGATTTTAACATGTGTGGGAAAACAGCAGGATTTCCCATAATTACTAGTGTGAAGTGAGCTTTTGTGTTCTTAACTGGGCTGCTCATTGATAGTCCAATACACACAGTATTACAAAACTGTTAAAGTCCTGTCTTTCTCTGGCCTGGTTTTACATTTGCAACCGCTATTGTGTGTGTCAGCCGGCCAGATTCTCCACATGTCCATCAAAGTAAAATAGCTTTTGGAAATGAAAATCAAAACATCAAAACCTCTAAATGTCACTTTACAGTTTTCCAGATTTTTATTTCTAAGTGCTTAAAATGTCACTACTGATAGCTGTGTTTCCATAAAATGTTCATCACCGTATTTCCTCAAATAGTGTTCTGGGCTTTTATTCCTCTCAGATGTAGGAGGCACCGGGCCTTTATTTGAACGAGGCTTGTATTAGAGTCAGAACTTTATTTCTACTTGTATAATTAGTGCAAAATCTCATTTTGAACTACTCCTGCTTGCGATGTTAGTAGTACGGCAATGCAGTTTTCCACAACTCCTAAACTTCCTTCACCATTACAAAATAAAAGCCCTCTAGTGTTTCAGTGGATAAAATCTATTCATTGCTTAACAGAGCTGAAAAAGTAAGACACACACCTGCAGTGACTGAAACCAGACAATAACGCTTCAGATGATGATCTAGAACAGCAAAGTGTTGAAAATAGTTGGATTATATTGTTGAATGTATTAAATTAAACTTGTAGAAGTGAACATTGTTCTTAACTGGCAGCACATTACATGACAGGCACCAGAGGTTTATCCATATTATTTGTTACTTGCCTGTATTTGATGAACAGCTTTTATTGCTCGCGTTGTCCTCGTTTCCGGCTAATATTAGAGACCCGGCTTTTAATTGACTCCCGGTTTTTATTTGAGGAAATATGGTATGTGCGTTTCCATAAATGGGTTTGGAGTGAATAAACCAGGCTGTGTGGTGTCGT
>JAPQRN010000001.1:23957602-23977885 GCA_037367275.1 Coranthus polyacanthus
CAGAAGTTGAATAAACTAGGCTGTGTGGTGTCGTCAGAAGTTGAATAAACTAGGCTGTGTGGTGTCGTCAGAAGTTGAATAAACTAGGCTGTGTGGTGTCGTCAGAAGTTGGTGCTATAGCCTGTGTTACACGTGACTGTAATAAACAGAGTATTCTGTTTTCAAAATAAAATGGTATTTCAGTTGTTCTGTCTTTGACTATACAAAGTGGACCTCTTTCCACGACTAGCGTTTGTTTTCGTGCTTTATGGGAATATTTGGGAGGACACTGGGGATCTGTCAGTTGATCAGTCATATGAGTTGAATGGTTGCTACGTCAAAATGTATTCAAGAAAGTGTTGCAATTTCCACTGCCGACTTGGCACGTACTAACGCTTGGTCAGGGGTAGTCCCTGGCCAAGGGTCGGTTGGGGGTAAAGGGGGTTAAAATATGAAAAACCAAGACCGAAAACACAGCATGAAATGAAACGGGACATGAACCCTGGTCTCTTATGTCCACGAACGTTAGTCCCTCTAAGGGTTTTTCCAACATCACCTGGCCCATGTCATCAATTTCTGACATCTAAGGACTTACATTGACATGTATCTGGTGCCCTGCTCGTTAAAAATGTGATGCTATAGGGGTTGCAGAGGGTGTTGAGAACGGACATCAAGGCCTCGTAACTGAGCGTCAGTATGTGTCGACTGGGGATGACTCGGGCTCAAAATGCGCCCACAGTGTAAAGGCGGTCATTTGTCAGAAAAATGAGACAGGTCCTGACAGAGAGCCAGCATGTGTACAATACCAGGGATACACTGAACGTAGCCATTCTCTCTCCACAATGCTGGCCTGTTACATGATTAATTTGTTTTTGTGTACACAGAAAATGTGCATGGTGTGATGTGATGCTGCGCAAAAAATTGCATTGATCTGTTTTTACAAAAACTGAATCAAGGGACCGGTATCTTTAAAAAAAAAAAAAACACAAAAAAAACATAACAATGTTACTGCTTAACGCATTTCTGATACCTAATACCCTTTGGAGAAATACCACATTTCATTTGCAGTATTTAGAGTCTGTGCCACATATTTCAGATGGTGGATATCTCGTTTGGAATTGAAACCACGGCTTGATGCCCACCATGTGCGACAGTGTTTTCAACCCAGTGGGAACACTATGAGGTTGTTCAAGAATCTGTTTGTGTATCACACTACTGCAATATTATTTTAATCAGTCAAACAATTGGTGTGTGGTGCACCTTTTTGTAGTTCTTATGTATCATGTCCAACTTACTTTCACTAATGGCCCAGTGCAATTAGGAGGAGAGCGGAGCACAGCACATTTGAAACCATTTCATACAAAAACATAATAAGACTCCATCCGAGTATTCTCCAATGTAAACCCAAACCCTGCAGAAAGATAAACAGAGATTGCTCTTCAAAACGGCAGCAGTGGCAGGAAATGTCTGTGTATTCTCATATTCCTTTAGAAACAATAAACACCGTCTTTTAACTTTCAAACTCTCCATGGTGGCACGGCACCGACTCACTCGGCTCGGGAGAGGCAAGGAGCTTTGAAGGAGAGAGGGAGAGAGACGGAGAGAGGAAGCGAAAGAGACAGCTTCTGAAAACAAATATTTCTCCTGACATTCACAGTGTTTTTGTGGGTATGTATCATTTTGATGACAACAATCCCTTTGATATGTGCGCGCGCGCGCGTGTATGTGTTGCGTCTGTTACAGTGCGTTATTCAGCGGCCATTTCAACAGATTTTACACTCCGCAACATAGGAATCTTCTTGAAATGAATAAATGTATTTTTGTGCTTTTAAGTATAGAAACAGGTTTCGCCCAATTTACTCCAATTTATCTGTGTAAGTAGGTGTGATATTAGACAGTTATGGCTTGTTCTATAGAAACAAAACCGTTATAGTTATTTTATCAGTTCAAGGACAAACTGGAAGTAAAAAAAATAAAAATAAAATGGCCCTAGGCTTTTTTTTTTTTTTTTTTTACACACACTGGTCCACCTGTTCATTGATGCACCATCACGCAGCCGTGCAACTCAACATAAACAACTCCGAGAAGTATTGCGAGGGACTGCATTAAAGAAACTTGGATTCAGACGCCAGCCATAAATGATAAGTGTAAAAACCTACCTCATTTCAAATAAAGTGGAGTATAGTAAAATAGTACTCACAAGTAGTATTTCAAGAGAATAGATGATTAATGTCCGCCACTCATATTTCAAAACAGGTAGTAATATCATGGGTTTTTAACTCTACAGACTGTTTTAAAATGAGAAGATCAATACCACAATAGTGTCTAATGTGTGTTCATGTACTGTAAGAGGCTGGTGCTGGGAGGCACATACTCTCGCTTAGGTTTGCTTGAAGGCTCGAACCTGGGGGGAAACAGTTACTCTGGCTTCCTCCAAAGTTAACATATTAACTGTTCTGAAGCGTACTTTTATCTGTTCGTAAACAGATGACAGGAAAGAATTTATCTGCTTAGCAAGCCTAAACGGGTTCAACAAAAAGTCACAGTAACTTCATTCATCGCTTCCAGCTGCATTCTTACAGTAGATTACAGGCATTAGAGTTCCAAAATGTCCTAAACTGCTAAACTATCAACTATATACTGTGACTAATTTTTGTAATTTTACTGCATATGTACCGCAATATGCTGTTAAACATGTATACAGCTGGATTGCTGTAAACAGCAAACGGGTTATGGGAACGTATTCGGTCACTATAGTAATTCCTCTGTATTGTTAATCCATATATAGTCAGGGCTGTGAATCTGGCAATATGATACGCATCGCGATACGGGGGGTTTACGATTCAATATATGGCGATATATTGCGATACTTTAGGCAAATCTAAAGTTAAGAAAAACATCATAGTATAAACAGCATTCGGGCAAAACTGCTTTTCAGTTAAGGCTGCAGGAATGTGGAATTCCTTAGCACAGAGTGTCAGAGAATGCAGTACACTTAAATACTTTAAATGCAGTCTGAAAAAATGGATGAAGGATACTCGGGCATGTAGTCAATGAGCTCAGAGACATTGAAGTGGTCAGCAGTGATGCTGAGTGTCTGGTGCAAATGTGTCATATTGGTAAGTATTTGATTTGAATAGATTGCTAATGGCGTGCTTTTTAGTTGGAAACTGGTATTAACTTGTGTTGTTGGTGTTTGGATGGTAATTGCTGTTTTGTATTCTGGTCTTTTGTATTGTATTTTATTGGGTTCCATTCATTCTTAACATGTAAGGTGTGACATTACTGTAACCTGCGCATCACTTGGCCCCCGTCAAGGGACTACAGATGAAAATCAGATCTTACCTACAGTATATCTGGTACAATATATGTATGTATTGTGCATTATCCCTGCTAAATAAACAATTAATAAATAAAATAAAGAACACACCTCCATATGCATACCCAATATGGCAGCTGTGATAAGGAAGCAACAGAATGTAAGTAAAGAAATAAATTATTTATTATTATAAGTAGAGTAAGGGTGTACCACTAGCGTTAGCATCATAGAAACAGCAAACCTAGCTGACCAATTAAGTTATTTTAATTTTTTAATTTTATTTATTTGTTTATTTAATAGGGACAGTGCACATTGATGAACATCTGTATTAAAATTATACAAAATATAAACATGCCGGATTATAGCGGAGCTTGCCAATTTACATCCGTAGACCCTAGGCAGGTAACAAAAAATAGAACGTTACAACTAACGAAGGAATAGAGTAGAATGAAATAGAACACAGAGTACAACACACACTTGACAACAGAAAAGAACAGAACGTTGTACAACAGGTTAAAATCTGGTTCGCTTTGAGCCATTGTTTCAAGTGAGTCTTAAAAGTGGGATATGTAGGACAACCCTTAGCGTTAGTGTTAATGTTAATGTGTAACTTAGTGGCTGAATCTATAAGAATTAAATTGTCATTTGATTCCTTCTCTCCAACTATCTGAAAGTCTGCGAACCACCACAGTCCACTCGGTTGACATTAGCCGTTTGCTCTGTTAGCTGCAGCTGCATTAGAATGACGTCTTGCTAACTGCTCTCGGAGTCGTTGCGTTCTGTCTGTTGCAAAGTGCATGGCTCTAGTTGATATCTTAACAGCAGTGCCTTCTTTATTTGCAGGAGCTAGAAAGAGGCGCGGGAGCCAGTCAAACTCGTTGGATTGAGCCATCGGTGCGCAGCGTTACCAGGCAGCTAAATGTTATGCTAACGTTAGCGCTACTTCCTGTCTCATCTCAGGTTGACTGAAGACAGATTACAACACTGCTACGTAGCAGTCAGGGGTTTAAACACAACACGTGATTAACTGAATCTTTGAATGTGAAATGTTGATTTCTAAAAGCAATACAGTGTTTTATTCATATCGATAGTATCATAAAATGTAATGCGACTGCGCACAAAAAAACCTGACCAATGACAAAGGAGATTTCTCATCCACTGTTTTTAACTGTTTGTTGGAAGTGTCCGTAAAAGGACAAACAAGGCATTACCGATAATGCAACAAAAGGTAATTATTATTTTTATTCTGCTTTTGAGTTGGGTAGTTAGTTGGAAGTGAAGGTGTATGAGAAGCTGGATTAGTCCCCTGGCAGAGAATAAATGTGGAATAAAGTCAATCTTTTTTTTTTTTTATGTTAGTAGGTACATGAGTTGGACCATTTGAAGTGCCCACTGTCTTAAATGACACATTGTAGATGCTAAGGACTTTGATGTACAAGGTCTGCCAAACGATGGCTAAATCCACAGCATGCCATCAAAGTGGGGTTTTGTGCCTCAGCGTTTGCTGCCAGTGCTTGTGCCACGTTGCCTGTCCTTGACAGCATGCAGGTGGGAGAGATACTGCTTGGAAAGGGAAAATGTCGGCCCGCAGAGAGAGACCAAGAGAAGAGATTTTCTTGAGATGCAGAGAAGATGAAATGTAAGTGACATCAATAACCTCAGCACATAAAACCTCAGGACATAATAATCTCCATCATAAGCACCTCTGCTGCCACTAAGCAGACGGATATAGAGACTGAGGATGAAAAAGTTTTCAAGTGAATGGGCATGAAAGAACAACAAAGCAAGTTACAGAGAGAGAACATAAGCCTTTAAAGACGAGTGTGTCTTTACAAGTGGGTCTTTAAAGTCACAAGATTGTACTTGTACAGGTGGACTAACCTGTCCCTTTGTGCCACCCTGCATCACAGTTCCTCATAACCACCTACACCTTAGATTTGCTTTTCATCATCTCCTCAAGCATAGATGTGTCCCTGGCATCAAAAGAGAAAGAGAGAGAGAGAGAGAAAGGGAGAGAGAATGAATGCTGGTCAAGTGTACATTTATTTCTCAGTATACTATCTATCTAATAGTCATGTAACCATAGCAACAAGTGGCCGACTGAGAACCCTGTTTTTGTAACAGGTTGCAACGGCTTAGCTTGGGATATGCAAGGATACTTTAATTACTAGTGTGATACTGAGAGGTTTAAATGAAAGACTGTGAAAGTATATTCGAGCTAGTAACAAGTATCAAGTAATTTCAGACATGGGAAGTATTTCAGTTAAAGGTGCCGTGTACAATATTGTACCACTCTGCCCTTACCCTGACCTTAGGTGGCCAATAAAAACACAAAAGTCCCTTGTTAGAGCCGGTGTTTGTATATAATGGAAAAAAAAAGAAGAGGAAGTCCATTCTGAACAACGTAGGAACTTGGCAACGCATCACGGTGGACTGGTGACCTGCTTCCTCATTCTAAGGTAAGGAAAACACACTGGTTCTTTTTTCAGGTGATTGTGACAAGAAATGAAATGAAAACATAATTATGAATATTGCTCATAATTCCATTTCTGTAATTAGACCTTCCTAAACCCCTGTAAATTAAATGACTTATTTTCACCGTGCACACAGAAGGAACACGGTATTGTTTTTGCCTTTGTCTGTCTCTGTGTGTGTTTGAATAACAGGCTGCTATAACTTGCCAAAGGATAGATCAATCATTATGAGACTTGTGATTGATCTATCCTTTGGAAGAATTAATGAAACGGTGTCCGAATAGCCAGTGTTTATTAAAGATATAGAGTCAGTGCAAACAACACTTCATCTGCAGCAACCCTTTCAAATGAAAAGCCCTCAGTGGACCATCGTTGCTTAACAAGGCTTTTATTGTGAAACAGGAACTACACACGAAAATGTGGAACGCTCATCGAGCGCTGCCGCTTTGTTAAACACACCAATCTCCCCATATAATTCTTGATATTTTAAAGGCCTCCTCACTGCGATTTTAATGACTTTTAAGTCTTTTTAACTGATCTCTACTTGGGCGTTTCTGCTGAATTCACTGGGCCTGAATTACCAGCAGTTTGAGTAGCTGATTGTGCTCCTCCTTGTACTTCAGTGAATGAACCACTGAACATGTGCTGTTACCTCACAGTACGCCTCTCAATACAGGTCAGACAGACATTTTACAGTTTTTAACAATTGTTTTCACACTTGCCTCAAAAAAATGTCCACTTTTTCATAACTCTTCACTCTGTGTGCTTTACAAACAAACACCTGAGCACATCAGTTAACCTCTGGTACAAAATGCACTTCAACCACAAAAACACTTCAAACCTCAGCCAAAAGTGACTCATGCTGCCTTAACTGTACCCCTTATGCTCTCTGCCATAAGACGACTGTGTCACTCAATGTACATTCAACTACAAAACACAAAATATTAAAAGCACTGTAGAATATACTGTCTATGGTACATATTTCCTCTATTCTTGCACAGTTCAGAGTTGCATTGTGAAAATGAAATGAAAAAGTCACAAGACATCAACAACATAAAAGATGATTAGAAGTAATTTTTGACATTATCTCCGTGATTGACCTTTCAACATTTAAGCAAAGTGCATTTAATTCAACATTGTTTTGAGTCAGTAAAAATGGCAGAGTGGCAATTCATGACATATTTTTGTAAATTTGGGTCCTGAGGAGACATAAAATGGATCTTTTGAGTCTCGAGATGTAAAAGTTACAGTACAACACAAAGGGCCAAATCCACGAAGGCTGGATTGTGCCCAGCTGATTGCACAGGGAATTGCAAAGCTTTTGTGCCCACAATCTGCTCGGTTTTAAGGACCTATTCACAAAAGATTTTGTGCTAATGATATGCTGGTGCAAACATGACCCGGGAAATTTGCACCTCAGTGCAATTTGCCCTTGTTTTGTGTTGGAGTTTCTCGTGTTTCAGGTTTTTCTCCGCATTTCAGCCACAGATTGGTCCATAATGAAAACTGCAAAAACCCTTAAATTGCATATTTTTAATGAGCAGAGACGCGTGACAGAAAGCTCTCCACAATCGCAAACTAACTTTCAGGCTTCTTTAGTATTTCTTGTCTAAAACTATATAAAACAAACTACTGAAATGTCCATCAAAATAGGCTCCAGATGTTAATGACATCTGCCATTAATTTAGGCAGGTCTCAAACGTGTTTGATTAATGTTTGACTCTTAAAATAATGTTATGTGTTACTGAATGTATCTGAGATTTCACAGAAACATTAGTACTGATGTTGTGTTTGGAGACACTGGACACAGAGCCAGCTGTGACACCAAACTCCAACAGAGATGGCGAGCATTAACGCACACGGCATGGCAGCGGTAACTTCATTAACACCTGATCATTCAGGATCTGACCTAATTAATGTTGTGTGTTCTGCAACTGTTACACTCTGCGACTGCGGGATAGTAAGCTGAAGCGTTAATAAGACTGATCTCCATCAGCGCCTTTTATATTTAAGCAGCCGAAACTCCGAGATAACACATGTACTGACGTGATCAGTCCAATATCTGACTTAAGATCATTAAACAAGAATTCAGTATCATTCGAGCTTCACAAACTCGAAGGTTTGGAGAAACACAGAGACACAACACAGAGATACAAAGAGACACAGTGACTCAGAGGTGAGTTTGTGCAGTTAACAGCAGCTGTCTACAGGTGTTAATTGCACTAGCTGGAATGTGTGTGGCATTTTGCACTTGTCTTTTAGTGATTTACACGTTTTTTGTAATGAGGCTTATTTGCCTAGAAATGGGTCACTTTTGTGTGAATATTCCCTAATTTACATCCATGCATATTACACAGGCGCAACATTGGCGCTATCTGCTTGGCAGCGCAGTTTGCAGTAAATTCCACCCTTTGGTGTTTTCTGAATTATATGCTATATTTTTTTCTTTCATACTGTTGTAGACCTAAAGTTGATCCCTCCTGGCCACAGGATTTGGTGTCAAACTTTTGGACATGGATGAACTTACAGCACATGGGTCCAAATGCCCTGGCTTCAATTCCTGGCTGGACTACTTGCTCCATGTCATTCCCACATTTACAGTCTCTTTAAACTATCAAAGGAAGGCATTTAAAACAAACCCACAAAATATCCCTAAAAAATATTTAGCTAGCGTACATCACTCTATACCCTTACATTTATCCCTTAATATTTCAAGTGAAGCATCTAAAGAAACTTTTCAGTTTTTTATAATTGTTTTCATACTTGTCTCAGTACCATAGACCTATAGTTCATGAACAGAGGAACTGTGTCACCCATTGATTTGTGAACTGCCGTTTGGCCTTTGCCGTGTTGGTAAGTGACCATATTTGGACAAAAGGGGCGGAGCTGCGGGAGCACGTGGGGTGCCGTCTGCGAGGGGTCATAGACGAGATAATGCTAAATGCTAGCTTAATGACCTGTCAATCAAAGCCCTACAGAGCAGACATCGAAGCCTTTTGTCTTAATAACGGAGGAAAAAACGAATAAAACGAACGAGACCAGAATGACTCCTGGAAAAAAAAAATTGACTTAGCAAGAAGTTCAGTGTAAGTCTATGGGACCCAGGGTTTTTGCAGGCCACCCCCCAGAAGCAGTCAGTGGTATTACAACTTTAAGATATTTCTACATGACCTTCATTTTAGAGCCAAGGTTCAATACACATTCACCACATCAGTAGACCATGTGTGTATACTTTTATATTGTTTTACATACATAAAGAATTCAATCACTTCTTCCAAAATTCATGAATAGCTCTCTCAAATCTCTTCGCAAATTTTGAAGATATTTAGATACTTTGTTCAAAACAGTTAACTTTCAGTTCAAAACCAAACAGCTAAACATTGACTGAGAGAGGTTTTCATGAACTTTGGAGGAAATATTGACTGAATGCATTTGTATCAAAGCAATACAAAAGTGCAGTTTATTTCACGCGGTGTGGTGATGTGGTGAATGGGTGGCATTGACACAAGTATGAAAACAACTGTAAAAAACGTCTGTTAAAGATGCAGTAGTTAAATATCAGAGTAATTAAATAGTTAATATTTCATTTTATTCTCAAATAAGACACATTTTTATCCCCAGGTTTAAACTGTACAACAAACCGACAGTACAATCTGACAACACATCTCAGGGATATAACGCCCAAAATCCCTCCTTTTTATTATAATACCTTCTATTGTAGCACAGGCATCCCTGTTTTCTAATCTATTCTAATTTTCTGTGAACACAAACTGAACTCTTCGTCCATGTGCGAGTGTTATTTTGAGAAATTTAGTTATCAAACCTGAACTCATTAACAAAAACTGAACGGACTAACAAGCTGAACTTATCCCACATTGGCTGCACTAAAAGGGAAACTGAATGCTGTACAAATGTTTCATGTTATAGGTTAAGAATTTAAACAAATTAAGCAGGTGTTTTGGATTTTATTGGTCAATGTCCTCCTTGAGAAGATCCCAAATAAAGCATGTGTATCTGTGTGTTACGTCAAGAAAAACACAAGTTATGTTTTGTTCATTATTCCCTCGATTTAGATATTTAATGCCCTCAAAAGGAATAAAAAGATATGTCCTTGTGTGTATCTCGTGTTTTTATTGACTCTTGTTAGTATTCATCCACTGAACAAGCAGTTAAGAGTCCTCAGAGAAATGAAGCTTTAAAACCCTCCGTGCCGGGGTTTGTTATAAATACATGTTCAGGCAGAAGCCATTCAAGCCATTCATTTAGAGAAAAGCTAAATTCATGCATTCACACTGAAATACAAAATGCATTTTTCACAACTTATCACTCACTACGTCTCTGTTTCCTGTATTTGTTTGTCCAGTTTTGTCTTAGCAAATGCTAATTTGACAGAAATGACATTTGATAGCATAACTCTGTACCAAATATCAAATATGAATGATGATTTCTAGGCCAATACTCTTAAAACTGAAATTCAATAAAAGGTATTTTGGGCTCAAAAGAAAGTACAAGGTGAATCAATTTCCATCCAAAGTTTCTGAGAAGAAAATGTTCCAAGCGAGGGCAGGTCATTGTAAGTTTCTGCATATATAGACATTATTTAACAGAGGAAGGGGCTTCTTGAAAAACACTGTAATACAAATAGATTCTTGGCAGCAGATTTTGGACACCTTTTTGTCTGACACGTTTGAAAATGAAGTCAGTAAATACAGTCTATCCTGCAAAGGATACAGTACATGGGCAGTCCTCTCCTGCAGTAATTTCTGTGAATTAAATCATCATTAATCATTACTTAAAATCAATCTGGATTGTTTCCCTTGTTAAACCAGGTCGCTGTTCAACGGGGTTCCATCCTGATTTCTGAATTCACTCTCTGAATGATTTCTCTTTGCTGCCATAAAGAAGATTAAAGTAAGTGCCCGTTAGCTGCCAAGACTTTTTCTGGCCATAACCTTTGCTTCCCCGTCTTCTGTTGTAGGTCTCAATGCAAAGCCTCAAAAAACATTCCACACTCCAGTATCTTATGTCATCTCATACAGAACTGTTGGTCTCACGGTTTGATGCCTACCGGGAGCCCTCCCCGAAACTGCAACACAAAGAGAGAACTTTTGAATGGATCATAATAAACGGCTCTTGCTGAATGTGTGAATTTAATGCACTCTTGGCCGAAATGCACTTACCTATTTCAAAAGCTTAGGAAATCACTAGTGTAATGTGCAGTACAACTTCTGTAGCATTGATTTTAAGTATTTCTGGGTAAAAATTTTTTATACCAATGCCTGAATTAAAGAATTAAAGTCTACATGGAACTCATTTGTTTCGTTTTTTGTGTAAGGCAACGTGAGGTCAGGGATTTCTGGATTCCATTCATCCATCCATCCATCTTTCCGAAGACTCATTTCAGTCACTTGTATTTGTGATCTTATTCTTTTGGTCATTACCCACAGTTCATGACCTTTCGGGGCGTAGACCGAATGGTGAATTGAGAGACTCGCCTTATGGCTCAGCTCCCCCTTCAGCGACTGCATCCAACCTATGGTCCATCTCCCGGGTGTTGTCCACACGTGTTTTGTGGACTTAGACAAAGCTTACAACCGGGTTCCCTGAGGGGTTCTATGGGATGCGCTTTGGGGGTATGGCATTAGGTCCCTGAACACTCAGAGTCACTTCTGTTTGCATACGTCGGACCTGTCCTCCCTTCCATTTTCATGTAGACGAGATTGAAAACCAGTAAGTGTTCTTAAACTATCTTTTATGATTTTTATATAATATTAGTTAGTGCACAAAAGGGGAAGGAAGACAGAGGCCAAAAAAACTATTGTTGATCAGGCAAAGAGAAAGTTTGATGAAGAGTGTGTTCTGATAGCTACAAAGTGGACCACGCTGAGGTCCACAGCAGGATCCATAAACAGTTGCTGGCAAATTCTCAGCAGGCAGATATTCACCAGTGCCCACACACACACAAACACACACAGAGTTGTGTCCTGAGCACATGAATAGGGGTCCTTTCTGCTGAGTAACAGGGGAGGTGGTGGCCACCCCACTGCCTCATTGATTTATCCAACAGCCTGCTCCTGTTTAAAGCCCAGCTGTCTCTGTCAACACACACATACACGCGTGGTATGTTGCCATGCACACACAGATACACACACTAATGTTCTCCCATACACATGCTGTCATTCGTGATATTGTGCCAACTACTGCTTCTGTCACTCTACTCCATTGCTGCTGAGTTTGGCCAAATGCCAGAGGTGCAGTGACAGTGTGTGTGTGTGTGCGTGTGCGTGCGTGTGTGTGTGTGTGTGTGTTGGGGGGGTGGGCTTGGATGGATGTGGGGACAGAGAGATGAATCTGGAGTCTATTTGTTGTTAATATCTGCTGGGCATCATCTCTGCTTCACGCTGACTCTGTTTATTATGGTTACAGAAAAACACACAGGCTCCACTGACCCATCATCTCTGCTGATGCTCTTGTTGATGGCTACAATATCCATATATCTCGATCATTTAACTGCTGGAACATTGATCTCTTATTACTTTTTAGCCTTGCACAAATGACACTTTGTTTTATTTAGATATACAGTAGCTCCATTGTTGTTTATGAAGGCCAGAGGAAGTAGACTTGTAGGTGCTGGCATCCACCTACAGTGGTCCAAGTCCATGTAAAGGAAATTCAGACATTTGTTTCTAAACCATAGACTATATATAAGAATTGGATGGAGCCAACGAGATGTCTCCCATTGGTTTTGGAACTACTGTGTTTTGAAGCCAGGAGTTGGCATGTTGGCTCTTTGGAGCCAGAAGTGACCATATTCAGAGCTCTTGGGAGAGCGAGGGGTGATGTGTGGGCTAATGGAAAATGCTGGCTTAGCAGATATGGTAAAATGGGCAACTTAATCAAACACAAAATTATTTCAGGGTCTCGTTAGTGTCACTCATTAACCACAACTACAGTCAAGCTGTCTGTCAAGAAAAAAAAAATAAAAAAATCAGTTAACAGAATCTGTGAAAGTCTCGGCAGGCGCTCGAGCTGTCAAATCGCACCTGTCAATCAAAGCCAGACATGGTGGACGTCAAAGCTTTCTATTAGACCACCACAACTCTTATTAGATGGTCCAATGAATGAGGACAAAATTACACATGGACATTTTTTTTAATGATTTTTAGAGAGAAATTCAGAGCCAGTTTAAGGAGGCCAGGCCTTTTTGGACCCAGCATCTAGTGGCCGTCAGTGGTATTACACTTTAAGAACGCATTGGCTTCCCTTTCAAGCTGCAATCCTTGCTGCTTGTTCAAACACATTATATATACATGGTAGAAAATAACTGATGGCGAACTATGGAATACTGAGTTGTGGGTTTAGACCTTCAACTCTGTTTTCATTTTTGTGTTCCTTTGTGTGTTTTGGACAGGCCAGAAATCACAACTCAATGACACACTGGAGCACATAAAAGGACATCATTGTGGCTTTTCAATTCCGGTGTGCTACTGTATGTCACCGACACATGGATGATGGCAAGAACTAGCCTCAACAAACTGCAGATAATCCAGATACAATTACTGATCTGTGAAAGAAAGACTACCAGCAGAATGTGAGATTGGAAGGGGAAGAAGGTGGGGATGGACCAGGCGCACAATACGAAAAAAAATAGTCAGAGTCAGAGAGTCAGGCATCACCAGGCAAACCCTGACATGTAACCCCCAAGGGAAGAGAAAGAGAGGCTTCTGGAAAAACACCTGGCAAAGAGACATCAAGGGGACGGGCCTCACCTGGAGCCAGTTGGACAGATGGCTCTGG
Organism: Coranthus polyacanthus; assembly: GCA_037367275.1. Taxonomy (NCBI): domain Eukaryota; kingdom Metazoa; phylum Chordata; class Actinopteri; order Kurtiformes; family Apogonidae; genus Coranthus; species Coranthus polyacanthus. The sequence goes on from JAPQRN010000001.1 coordinate 23,971,172, forward strand.
AGGTCTTTTGTTGACAGCATTTACCCAAAAAGGGGTGAAGGGCCTAATTATTAGCATCAAGTGGTTCTCCTGCTTGATTGGGCTCATGTTATGCTGCACATATTGCTAAGTTGCATAAATGGGAGGGAAAAAAATGCCCATTCTGTTGCAGACTCGGACGAATGATGTGGATTTTCAGGTAGGTCAGTGTCCTCTGACCATGAACAGTCCAAAAAAGCCGCTCAACAAAGCATCGATTTTTCAGGTTGAAGTGATATTTGACGCCTGAAAGAAGCTGCACCTTTCCCACAGTTAGGTGTTGTTTCAGCGGACACACCCCCAGCATTTCAGAGCACAGAACACTGCTTATTTTTTACACTTGGATTTTTTTTTTTTTTAATCATTCATTTGGCTGGGTGGTTAATAACACATTTTTCTGCGGTGTGACAAACTCCGAACACATATTTATTACCGCTTTACACTGACTTGAAATATTATCATGTTAAATATGGAGGCCTGTGGCAACGGTAACCTACAGGAACATATTCCCCTTCCATATTTAGATGCCAGGTTAGTCCTAATCGTGTTATGAGGATGCAAGATCGCCAAGGTTGCTCAATTATACATTCTCCCCTGTCTTTCATTCGTTCTGCCACCTCTTTTCCTCTTTCTTCACCTCTACCTCGTCACACAGATTATGCTCTCTCCCTCTATCCTCAGTGGAGAGGCAGGAATCACACACTAAGCTTTGAACATGAAAGGCAAGGCAGAAAAACAACAACAAGGACAGGAGATCACTGCATGTGTCTGAGTGTGTTTGTGTGTTTTTGCGTGCATGTATGCTTTCGCTCGCAAAGGAATCTTCCCCCTAAGATGTGCATGTGCATATTAAAGATGTCATTTGGATGTGTCTGCGTGAGTTTATGGGTTAGCTTTCATTCCTTGCTTTGCATTTACCTGTGGTTTTTTTTTTGTGTCTATATGCATGCTTGTAGATATGAAATGTGCGTGGGGGAAACCTTTCAGCGTCTTCACAGACAATCCAGTCTCGCAAGGCAGTGAGGTGCTGTTGTCAAGTCATTAAAACTTTGGTTTAGCTTGGCACAAGTCTCCATCTAAATCACAATAAAAAAAAAACTTTTCAAATCGTGCCCCAGTCATGTCCCTTAAAAGTTCACATCCAAAAGTTCAAAGCAAGTCCAAAGAGTTTGAGTTGTTCTCAGTATATAGTGAAAAGATGTAGCTCAGTTCTTTAATGTATTCTGCTCAAGGCCCTTGCCTACTCAAGCAGACCTAACCGAAGATAAAGTGCTGTGTGAATATGATTTTAGGGTAGGCTGGAGGTACAATACTCAATATAATTTTGACAGTTTTAGTGCACAAAAGAGCAACCCAGCAAGAAGTTAGACAGAATAAAGCTTGCCATCAAATGACACTCAGTGGGCTGTCAGTTAAAATGAGCTGCTGGATGAAAGTGAAAGCCAGATACAGAATGCTGTGCACACATCGAGTGCAGGTAAAACAGTATTCCTTTTGCATACTGACACAGTCGGATTGGAGAAAGCTATAAGCAAAACCTGTGTCTAGTCACGAACGGGTGGTAAAACTGCAGTGGCCTGAGCTGACAAACAATAAACTCAGTTTGAACTCAGATACTTGCACTAGCTGTGTCCACTTCACACTTGAGTGCCGCCTGACCATACAACAGCTTGCCAGTCGAGAGCGGAACAGCATTATCTGTCGGGAAGCTCTTGTTCCGTACCGTATTTGGGTTAATGTTGTGTTGGTTTTATTGGCGGCCATTAAAAAAGGGGGAAAAAGTGCGTCTGAAAAGCTGTCCTTAGCCGTATCCTGCTTAGTGCGGACAGATGTTTTCAAGAAATACTGTGAAAAATGTAACCACCACTGTTTCAGTGGGCCCTTGTTGGTGATATATACTGTCAGTTTTTCTTTCTCTCATTTCCATCTTTTTTTCTGTAGATAGATTTTCTCGCTCCCATTTTACCTCTCTCAGAAATTGCTCTCGTCTTCTGTAAAGCAGGATAAAACCTGCTCTTGTGTGCCTTGGCGATGATGCCTCGGTTGGAAGACTAGAGTGAATGAACGGAGTGTAAGAGGGAAAATGGATTTATTGGTTTTGTGGTGCGTCCTGCTGTCATTTGAGGACACGTCGTTGTCGTCAATTGTAATTTATTACGGCGCTTACGCAGGGTCGGTTTTAGTTTTACATGTAGTATCAATCATGGGACTGTCGTTCAGCTTTTTACATTCATACAAAAGAACAGAGGCACACCGATGTGTTCACACGATGTTACAAGCCAGCCCCTACACAGACGCTGCTTTTAGAGTGAAAGTTGAGGCTAAAAAATGAGCATCGCAAACAACCATCCATCAGACATATGAAATAACAACAGAGGCGAAGCTTAGCTGAACTGTATAAAAGCCTGCAATATCTGCAATCCCCCAGAGTCCACAGACAATCAGCAATCACTGGCAACGGCGCGTCCTCTCTGTCTGCACCTGAGCTCCACACAAGTCTGTCCCACTCAAATTAAGGCTTAACACTTTTTTTTTTTTGTGCAGGTTTGCTCGTGCTCTATAGTTGAGCTTTAATTACAATTTTACCCGTTTTCAACATTATCATCTTCAGTCACCTATAGCCTTCCTGTGTGAATAACCGCACAGTCTGCTGTCTTTAAGACTGATAGTAATATAGAACTGCATCACGTAAACACACAGATACAGAGTTTTTGGACAGCGTTTACATTTCACACAGTTGTCTGGGTGGACGTTTCCCCCGTGCAGCAGTTGGCTTGGGGTCGGCTTTCCCAAAAGAAACGGTGTCATCTTCTGTGGTGTGCTACCCTCATTCTCAAATGTTAGTTAGTTCGACCTGTCCAGTTTGGTAAGAAGCAATTTTGCTGCCAACTTCATATTTCACTAGAAGGTAGGAACAGTGTGCTGTATCATAACATGTTTAATATTTGTAATGGAAAAAAAACTACTTGGTTATACTGACTTTTACCATAGACTGTCTGAATATACATACTTCCATAATTACATGTGGCTCCCCTGTTCTAAGGAGGCATCCTAATTGAAAAACAGCAGCAGCCAATGTAGTATCGATGTGTATGTACTGTATATCCATGGTATTCCATTAGGGTTAGGGTCACGTATAGGTGTAGTTTCAGTTATTCAGCCAGTAATGTGGAAGCTAGTTGGCGAACTTGCTAGAATTAGAACAAAATTCCAATATCTAATGAACGTAGAACTTTTGCTGTGTTTAAACCTAGCGTCCACACTACTTTGGCTTTTTAACCTCCCTACAACAAAGACTTTTGGAAATGCTGCTGACTCTGTTTTTGACTCTAGGGTTGCGTTGTCATGTCGACAGATAAAAATGGAGCGTTTCGGAAACAATGACGCGGACACCTGCACTCGGCGCGTCATTGGGTCGCATCTGTAATTACGTATGCTTCCCTGATTCGTCGCGCCGTCGTTCACGTGAACCTTTCCAGAAGAAAGCAACATGTCAGTGTCGACTACAAGCTGTTGATTCAACATGGATACTGACTTAGGGGCGATTCTGTCTTTGTTGTCGTCTCTGCTAACAGCTGTCGTTCAGTTAAATCCTGCATTTTGTCTTGATAGTACCGACTACATTTACAGCAGTGAGCTATTATCTGAGCAATGTGTGACCGTTATTTCAGGCCATGGAATTTGACTCGTTAAATTCTGCATTAGTCCTCGGCATCCTAATTTGTGTTTGTGCTGTTTTTCATTCTGCGTGTAGTTTTCATAGGTATACTGTATATACCTGTTGATGTCGGTCTCCTGAATGTTACTTTAAGCAGTTGCGTGGTTTCAATAATGTCAGCCCACGCGAATATTGCACAGTTAGCAGTCATCAGTCCTTATCAAAAAAACAACAACTTTTATTTGGTAAGGATGCAGAGATAGGCAAAAACAAGAAAAATCTTGCAAGTTAATGTTGGATATACTCGCCATCATCACCACACAGGCCCTTCCTGAGTGTAGAGGTGATTGACAGGTGTAGCCTAAATGTAGGCCAATTATTCTACAGTGTTATGGTATATGAAGTGCTTTGTCATTACTCCTGGGAGTTCAGAAAACGGGCTGATTTGACACCCAGCTCCTTGTACAGCTGTTCACAGGACCAACATCGGCAGGACAAGACTTGAAGTAAATAACAAGAAAAGTGACATTTCCTGAATTAATGATCACTCACACACACACACACACATGCACACACACACACACACACACACACACTTTATCACTCAAAATGCTGATTCTTTTTCAAATGGCTGATTCCTCCTCTGGGGAATAAATATAATAAGATGAAATATAATAAATTTGATGAAGTGTAACAAGTAAGCGAAAGCTCTTACTATTCATCAACCACAGGCAACAACACAAGCACACGCATTTTAGGAGGAAATTAGCCCGAAATTAGCCCCAACTCCAATGTATCTGACTTCCACAATGGTGGCCATCTCTATTTAACAGATGATTTCAGTAACAAATTACACAAGAACTTTGTCTTGTGTAATTTCAACCGAGCTAAAGTTAAAAAGAAATGCAACAAAGTGATGAGGTTAATGGCTTTGAAAATAAATACTCATGTAGATCAAATATTCAATTCCTAAAGTTAATATAACCTTTTATTACTCATTTATGCAGTGGGATGAAGCAGTCCTTGAATGCGTTTAATACAACATGCCAGTACAGTTCATTTTATTGTGACTTTTAATTACTGTGGTTACTGAGTTGCTGTGATTGATTAATTACTATCATATTTTAATATAATAGTATTCTAAGTCTGGAACTCACACAGTAGACCTCTGTAATAATTATATTAAATTTCCATTAATTTAAGACTCATTGACTCCTAACAGATTTATTATTGCAGTGAATCATGGTCATTTATTCATTGTATGTTTTGAACAAAGGCAGCCTTAATTAAAAAAATATATATATCAGGGAGAAACTAAAAGAGTATGCAGTATTTGTCCCTAAATGTGTAATGTGAGCTTGTAAAGGTAAAACAACTTTAGAATAACTGACAGAGACAGAAAAATATTACAAAGTAAATTGCTCCTGAAGTCTACATTTGTTTTAAAATGGCCAGAATTGGCTCCTGAGTGTGCGTTTATGTAATTTACTCGGGGTGTCTGATACAAATGTAGCTGCAACGAGCTGTGACTTTGAAGATGAAACTAATGGAGGCAAGGCAGATTAAAAAAAAAAAAACAACAGTAAAAACCTATAATAAAACTGAAAAATGTGAGGAAAAAGTTCCTTGTATTCTTTTTTTCTTTTTCTTTGAATTAAAAGCCAGTGAGGGGAAAGTCAGCCACTGCAGCAACAGACACAGACAGTGTATTGCAGAAAGTGTCCGGTCAGAAGCTACTGTCCACAGCAGGCAGAACGCAATTCAAGACTGGGTGAGCCTTAAAAGTTAAAAACCTTTTATGCAAAACGCAGCCACCACAGCTGCAAACACAAGAAATCATAGTATGTGATCTCGATGAAGTTGATGATAAAACTCTGATTAGGCCCTGCTTAAATTTCACTGGGCAAACATAATCAACGCCGACTCCAGTTTGTACTTGGGTTTGAGCCAGAGCACACTACCGATATGAGCTGCAGTAAACTAAATACAAATGAACTTTAAAGCTAGTGACTCATTAGTGCTTTTTTTTCCCCTCCACAGTTAATCAACATCTAACTGAAGAAAACGTTTGGGTTGTAGTTTACATTACAGCTCGGAAATAACATGAGTAATCCTTTGGGAATAAATGGGTAACAATGTAGTAATACATGTAAGCAGTAACTCCAGTAATAAGCAATGAAAAATACAAATGATAATTGTCATATTATACTGCTGATTTACATCTTCCCTTGTGTTCCAAATATTCCCTTTTGTTTCAAGGCAAAACTGTACAAGTGACACGTTTGATGCTGTGACTTGTTACCTGGAAACACTTGTGGTAGTTTCTGTGTAATAACCATGAATTCGAGCTGGAAAATGCAAAACTACACGGTAATAAAAGCCAATCAGGACTTAGAATGCACGCAAGAGGACCAATCAGGTTCTGCTTCTTTGTCACATGACCACACTGCTCAGTAACGGACAGCAGGGAAAAAGAGCGGAGATCACAACACAATATTTTAAGAAACCTCAAGATTGAGGATTTTATTGACATCTCATGAAGGACAGCAGGAGAAAACCTTTACAAGTTCAGTCTTTCTTAATGTTTTCGATCTTGCTCAGGAGCCTACTTTCATTGTTAGGCACTGCTAGCCAACTATCTTTAGTTTGCTGATTCATGCTAGCCAGCTATCTTTAGTTTGCTGATTCATGCTAGCCAGCTATCTTGACTATGTTAGCATGGGTGTATTATCAAAGATTCTACAACTAAAGAATAAAGATTCCAATCTTCAGGTGTAAACATGTCATGGCGTCTTCGAAGAGAGACCAGAGTCTGTTCTGTTTGAATGGAGTCCTATGGGAGAAGTGGCTCAGTTCACTCAACAAACGACTATTTTGTGAAAAACGTTGGTTCCGTAACAATCAGATGACCTCTGTGATGATCTTTAACATCTTATCCATAGACTGACACAATAAAACACCACCTGATAAGATCTAACATTACCTAAATGATGGTTTTGTGAGACAAGTGACAGTTTGAGGTGTTGTGACAGATGAGG
>JAPQRN010000001.1:24025555-24040392 GCA_037367275.1 Coranthus polyacanthus
AAGAAAAGAAAAGAAAAGAAAAGAAGACTCTTTAGTGTGGAGGGATGCTTGACTTGCAGTGGCTCAGCCAGCCCTGCATAACATTTTCTCCACCTTTATCTGAGAGTGATGCCAAGCTACATACACCACTAGGGGATCAATTAAACCTCTCTTTTCTCCTCTTTACACCTCCTCAAATCAGGAGGGGAGGATTTCAAACGATGGACTGCATGCTCACTGCAACAACCACCCCCCGTCTCCATCCTAACCCAATTAAGACCATCTTCAAAAGAGAGAGTTAACACCTTTAGCGGGGGTAAAGATGTAGCTTCTCTCCTGAACCTCAGCTGCTCTTCAATGCTGCTTTTTCCTGCCATTGAAGAGGGGGAGTATAAGGAAATGAGACAGAAGGTAATGCTAGCCACTGTTCTGTGTTGGAAAGATGTGAAAACTAAAGGCGAGCGAAAGAGCTGATAGGCTTTTGCTATTGGGCTTTTTTATGCAATGGAGAAATTCACTTGAACCATAGGAAATAACATTTTATATCTACATGGTCAATATTGAGACATTTGATGAAATAAAAGAGCTGCGAACGGTGACCTTGTTGGAGTCGAGAACAAAAATGTGCTAAAATGTGGCTGCACGCTTCTTACCAAGGGCGTCAAAATACTAAACATTTTCTTCCTCTTCACTTCTTTTAAGGTGCACAAATCTTATAAAAGTGGAATTTTACTTTGAATGTTGTGGATGTTTTTCCAATAGTGTACCAGAAAAATTGTGTTACAGCCAAGTTCACACTGGTTTCAATTCGAGGAGGAAACACAAACATTACCAGATCTGAACAATGAACACTTCGTTCAAATTCAATCACTACAGCTCCCTTAAGACTTTTCAGAGCTACTGTGTCCTAAAGCTTTGTTCATATCAAAATGAAAGGTAAAAACAGGACAAAATGAAGCCAAGGCAGAGTATCTTAAAATGTAATACCGCTAACGGCCACTAGATGCTGCTCCACAAAGCCCTGCCTCCCATAGACTTACATGGAACTTCTCTCTCAAAATACTAAGTCAACATTTTTTTTCCAGGAGTCATTCTGGTGTCATTTGTACGAAGGAGGATTAGGGCAACACTGAAGATTAAAAAAATATAATAAAGTCATAGTATAAAAAGGAAAAAGTCATAACATTTTGAGAATAATTTAATTAATAATGAATTAGTAATTTGTCGAGACAAAAAGTCAAAATATTAGGAAAATAGAGTTGAAAAAAACAAAAAAAACGACAGTCAAAATGACCAGGTTTTTTTTTTTTTTAAATCTATATATCATTTCAAATTTTTGACAATTACTATTACCATACCTATATACAAACATTTAGAAATGCTAGAGCAGATAATAAAAAACCAAGGATGCAAAAAGCCAAAAGAAACAAACCTGGTTAAAGACGTCCACTGGGATGGAATTAGTTAGTTTGGATGCCCTCCACACTGATTTTATATTCATTTGGCTTAAGTGTTGCCTCAAATGTCTTTGTTGCTGCACCTAAGCCTTATAATGACAGGGAAAAAACTAAAACTTAGCATTTTACCATCTAAATAAGCTTTACCATTAGCTCACCCATCACCCCTCGTGGTCCCAAAGCTTCACCCTTTTTGTCCGAATATAGTCACTTCTGGCTCCAAAGAGCTTCGGCAACAGTCAAAATGAAAACTCCTGGCAATGAAAAAAGCAATGGGATACATCACAGTAGCTCTGTCCACTTCTCTGTACATTCTATGATTGTAAGGAACGTCTCATCCTCAGCGCTCCCAATCAGTGTTGCCAGATGTTTGATAATTATTGTATTTGTGAGATAAGTTTGACGTCTGTACGAGGTACGATCAATAATGCCAAATAATACGAATGTACAACAATTCAATCACTTTGTGAAACTCATTATTAGTTCTAATCAGTCTAGGTGATCTCATTATAATTCATCAATAATTGTATAATAATATTTAATATAACTTACTCGTCATTTTAGCCATAAAACAGTGTTAAGCCTCTGGTACGATACTTTTCTTTAACCCGAAGAACACAAACTATGAGTCTCTAAGTCTGATTTAATGTTAAAAAGTTTGAAGCTTCCCATTTTTACACACAAACACATTGACTCTGCTGCTGCTGCTGCTTGCTGGGACAGAAACCAAATGGTAATTACTGCTGCTTGTTTATAATGAGTACGATGTATGAATCTTTCTGTTGCTGTGTGGTGAACAGCTAGCACACTATTAACAGCGATTGGCAGCTACTTAGAAGGGTGAGCTTTTCCTTCCTTGTACCTCTTTGACTGAAGTTTAGGCAAAATTATTCCACTGCACAAAAACATAAACACGACCTTTTGGCGGTACAGACTGCAGGGGGGGGGGTCTTTATGTCAGATTTAATGTATTTGCTCCAAAGCAATATGAGGATTCAGTCACTAAAATTAAAACGACACATCAAAACTGCTGCATGCGTTCAGTCTGACTATAGATTTATAATCTCTGTGAGCAAATATCACGAGACACTGTAAAACATCTTTAGTGCCACATCTGCTATGATAACAACAATATTCTTAGGACAGTGGGAGTAATGGGTATTGATGATCTCGACTGTACTGAGCTATCAACTGTATCTGGCACTGCGAGCACTAAAAATATTAAATCGTTTTGCTCCATCAAGATTAATTCATGACATTCGGCACAGGGATATATTAAATGCGGTTTGTATTTGGCTCAGTTTTTCTTCTCTCTTTAACTGGCCTCTCTCTTTCCACTACCTTTGTGAGTGTCAGAGAAAACTCTGAGGCGAATTCTCAAAGGGCCATGTAAATTACTTGCGCGGTCGATGTGTGCAATGGGCCATTCACATACAAGATTTATACCTTTGGTAGTCTTAATTATGTCTGCCTTTTATTTGCTCTGTAAAGCAAGAAGCACAGAAGCCTGTAACAAGCCTGCCTTCCCTATAATAAATCTGCAGGATGGGATTGGTGGGTTTAGACCTAGTTGCCGCTAGACTTCTCCATCCTCTGCCTTTCTTTTTCTCAGTCCTTTATTTATTGTTTTTGCTCAGTCGTTAATCCTGTTTTTAACAGATCTTCACTTCTGCTTTTCTTCTTATTCCTGCATAACCTTTCCCTCTCTCCGAGCATTTCTAATTCCCTGCTGCTTCTTCTTAATTCCCCCTTCGTTCTTTCACTCAAGGAAACGTTTATATTGACTAAATGATAAAGTATGTTTTGTAGGATTTTCTATGATATTATTAGTTGACTGGTTGTATTTTATTGCCGCTGACAAGACTGGTTGACTGCATAGTTTAGTAAGATAGTAAGATATTTAGTGAACATTTAAGGTTTTTAAAAAATATTCCAAATGATGCAAAAAAAATTCTATGCCTAAAATGGAGTATGCTGTGCCAGTGGTATTAAACAGTACGCAAGTGTTCACAGTCGGAAGGGTTGAGAACTGTTAACTAACATTACTATATTATAATTATCATTTGCTTTAGTTTCTAGTGAGGTTTACATTAGATGAGATTTTTGTTGCCAGATCTCGTGTTGTGTGTGTTGCTGAGACAGAAACAGGCCTCGAACTAAATTTTCTCCTGATCTGTGCGTCTGAAAAAATCATTTTAATGTCAGAATGTATTTATTTGGGTGAGCTTAGGGCAAAATAATCGGCCGTTATCTGTGATCACGTTCGCTTCCCATCAGACTGAATGGGACAGAATCTGCAGCTAGTCTCCTAATGGGGCAGGACAGTGGAGAAACCCATGTGACACTGAAACAGGAAATCACTCTTCAGTGGACTTGTTCTTAACCGTCTTTGGCATACCGCACCGTGGCTGCATTTAGTAGGGAAAACCACACGACTGGGAGTAAAACAAGCGATTATCTGCTTCAATTAAACTCGACAGGGATCCTTACAACTTAAAGAACCAGTGGTCCATGGACATTGACGTGTGGCTTGGAAGCCGGTTTTAAATGTGCCTGATTTCAATGCCCGGGGAAACACAAAGGAAAGCTCAAGGACAAACAGGAGCCTTTTTTCCACACGAAACAAACTGTGTGAGTTATACACAAAACACATGCTCTATGCTACTGTACTTTGTGTCCTAGCCAACAGTAGAGAGTTAGGTGCAGCTGCTAGTAACACAGCTAAAGAAGTCGGCAATAGTGCTCTCTTCCTGACCCTGATAAAGACACATACTGTATGTCAAGAGAATGTTTGTGTTCCTGATAACGTACTTCCTCAAATAAAAACCAGGAGTCAATTACAAGCCTGGTGTCTAATAATAGCTGGGGTCGAGGACGACATGAACAAATAAAAGCTGATCTTCAAATACAGGCCGGTAAAAAATAATATGGATAAACCTCTGGTGCCAGTTAAGCAATTGGTTCACTTCTACAAGTTTAATTTAATACGTTCAACAATATAATCCAGCTATTCAGCTCTCGATCATCCTCTGCAGGTGTGTGTGTCTTACTTTTTCAGTGAAACTGTCATTTGTAGAAACTTGCAAGCGCAACAGGAAGACAACGTTTACACAATAAAAGCTCTGTTAAGCAATGAATGGTTTATATCCACTGACACGCTAGAGGAGTTTTATTTTGTAACAGTACAGGAAGTGATGTGTTTGGGGAAAAAAAGCACATTGCAGTACTTTTAACATCGCAAATGGAACCAAATCAAAACGAGGTTTTGCGCAAATTACGACAATTTCTACTCATTAAACAGAGGAAATTGTAAATACAGGCCTGACTCTAATACAAGGATCTTTCAAATAAAGGCCTGGTGCCTCCTGCAGCTGAGAGAAATAAAAGCCCCAACACTATCTGAGAAAATACTGCATTTAGATCCCCATTAAGGTACTGTATTAAAAACAGTACCTACTCTTCCTGGAGTCCCTGTTCATATTAACTTCTGTTTTCTTGCACACTCAGACACACTGACACAGCACATAATCAAAGGAGTTTAACAGCTATGTGTTCATCTTTGTCAAGGCTAGGCGTTACATGGTCAATATAACTTAAGGTCTTCAACCAGTACTTTGTACAAGAAGGTTCACAAAAATAGGGTCACATAGACAGGAGTCTTAGCAGTTTCATGGTTCCCATTACAACATAGTAATACATCACCCAAGGTTCATTATTCCTAAATTTCATTACAGCTCGCACACCGAGCTTTGATTTTTAAACCTCCGTTTGACGAACTATGAATGCAGCCTCTCATATGCACCCCATCCCTCTTCCCCTCTCTATAACCTTTCCAGCAGTAGAAACTTGTAAGTAAAGTAAAGTGGACACTTTTTGTCTACAAACGGCTTCGTAGGTGATTGATGGGGACTGAACCTTTAACACTGCGTCTCTATAATGCAGTTGTGACATTGTTTGATCAGACTGGTAACAGTAACGTTGTGCCAATTAATTGCCTTTCATGACATCATAAATACTGCCACAACCCCGTTGCCTCTCCGTGTCATTTTCTCCATCATCCATCCATTCATCCAGGAGCAAAACACATAAAGCTGAAAAGCGGTCTGACTCGTCATGCTGAAAAAGGGAAGGTCACTGAAAGCTTGCTCGGATTGACAGATTGATAACTCAACACGCAATAACCTGTCATTCTTAGTGATATGCAGGTTTAGCATTTACATTTTTACTATTTCAACTCTCAGTTCTCACCAGCGCATGGAGGTGTTTTTTGATGGACGGACAATATAAGATAGTAAAAGTCTGAGAGTTATGTTTTGTCAGATCTGTGGTTGACTTTCACTTAAGGATTAGGAAGAATAGAGCTGGAATGATCAGTACTCTGTAGGTTTTTCAGTTAAGTGTTTATCGTTGTCCATCAGAAAAGCAGGTTGCACGTCAAGGTCTAAGTATCAGCTTTTCCTGCGCTCTCGCAGTTGAACTATAGATGTTCACATTTCCAGAGGTTTCTGGACTACAGTATGTAACGTGAAGACATGCATATGTATTAATCACTTTAACATGTTTAAAGGTCCAGTGTGTGAGATTTAGGGGGATTTAGGAGGATCTAATTGCAGAAATTAAATATAATATTCAAAATTATGTTTCCATTAGAGAATGATTGCCTGAGAATATTACCCATTGTGTTTTCAGTACTAACATTATGTAGTGTATCTGCTTAAATCTGCAAAGGGAGCAGGACACCGGAGTCCACCATGTTGCACTGCCATGTTTCTACAGTAGCTCAGAACAGACTTCTTTTTTTTTCTGTTTTATAGTGGGTGACATCCAACATTATGGGGCTTTACCACAGTTCATATCCCCTTAACTAAAAGCCCAGGGGGGATATTCAGTTGGCTGCAATCTGCCATTTCATCACTAGATGCCACTAAAAATCAGACACTGAACCTTAAAAAATGACGATGTGATATATAATAACAGCCTGTAACACACATCTCTCCCGCTCCTCTACAGAGGCAACGCTGTATAAAACAAGACAATCAAAAATTGATGCTCTTAGATCATATCGACCATGCTGAATAATTCCGCTATGTTATGAATACACGAAAAGAATATGTTATAAATCAATTGGTTGACCCTTAAAACATACTCCCAGGATATGGATTCATTTTTCTCTCATCGTTTCAAAGTTTCTTGGGGTGGAGTGGATGTGATTTTAGTGTCAGTACTACCACTATTATCAGACCGAGTATGAAAATTAAAAATATGCCCTCAGATCTGGATTGTCTTACAGACCAGCAAGAAATGAATCTTGTTGATAGATGTTGTCATGCAGCACGTGTGTGATTTATTTATTTAATAATTGCCTTCAATTCTGAGAAAATGACAAAAACGTCAAAAAGCACCCAATTTCCCAATAGTGAAGAATCCTGTAAAAAATTCGGGGAGGACTGAGATATGGTAGTTTTACACCTACCTTGTGTAAAACATTTACAGTCGAAATGTTCTGTAGATTTTGAGTCATAGATGCAGACAGACAGGTCCAATTGCAATGCTATACAATAACTCGCGACTGTTAACAAACGACCGGCCTCCAGCGCAACACACTCCAACTCAAACTCCACATTTACAAGTGAACGACAATGTCACACACTGTACCTTAAAGGACTCCTCCAACTTGTCGGCGTAAAAGTTAAAGAAGAAAAAAAAGAACACAATCCTATATATTTAAAATCTCCTGCACACTTCATAAAGTTTTCAGGTGCATAAAGTTAATTAGTCGAACTTAAGCTCGCCATATACAAATAGCGTCTTTTTTTCATTTTGTGCATTTAGTGCTCTTATTCAGACAAACGAGGCAGTTCAGGGATGTCAGATGAAAATGATTAAAACAACAACAATTACCTTAACTGAAAAAAATAACCAGCAAATGAATCTACATTTTCTCAAAAAATGAAAAAAAACAAAACAAAAAACATCCAAACACAAAACACAAAACATCAACATCCCGTGGCGTAGGATAGAGTTCATTTGCGGCTTACGTGGATCAGAGTCATCCATAATTTCCCTGAATCCATTCTCTTCATAATGCTATAATGGTTGCTGACACTGCCCATTCACCTCCAAGCATACATTATAGCTTTTAAATATATCTCATTACTTTTTTTTTTAAACCTAATTTGCAGCAATAAATGCCACAGTATATGCCCGGGCATGAATGATGAGAGTTAACCTCTTACCCCAGCCATAAAAGTCTGTTTAAGCAAATTGGCTGCTAATAGTGTAAACTCAGTACTGATGTGTTAATATGCTGTCGAGCCATATTGCCTTTTTCTGTAAAGCAACTGGGCATTAACTCCTTTTTGTTTGCGGATCTCCCTCTCTTACAAAAAAAAAAAGAAAGAAAGAAAAAAAAAGTCTCATTACTATAGAGTTATTCTAACAATGGATGCAGGAGCAATGTTGTCATCTGTGTTTGCATGAGTAATTACCAAAACACAAAAGCTGCAATTTCCAGGAAGTGGATTCAAAGAGCTCTTCACATGAATGAGCACATGAATAAAAATGAAGTTGTCTTCATGAGTGACCTCTGCCAAGAGGGAAAAGAGAGAGACAGAGCATTAGCAAGGTAAAGGTTTAGCGCAAGGCGGGTTTAGCGTGGGGCTCGGCGGCAGAGAAAGGAAACACGATGGAATAAAAGCTAAGGTTGGAGAATAGTTCAGAAAGGGTCAGGACATAATTACTTACAGAAATTCCGGCTCAACGGGTGGGAACAGAAATGCATTTAACAGCACTTAAAATTTTAATTTAGCTATGAAAGGGCACTTCTCTTTTTTCTCCCTCATGTTTCTTTTCTCTCTCTCATTTGCTACTAACACATTAACGACCTTCATTTTGATCAAAATACAATAGCACTGAAATTCCCATTAGACCTTTTTATGTGTTTTAACCGTTCTCTCTCTTTTTTCTTTTTTTGAGTGCAGTAAAAGAGAAAGCGCGACTTTGGGTTTTATCTTTATGTTAATCAAATCTCCTTCCTGTGTATTTTATGCACTGGTTATTCTTTGATTAAACATTCTCCCCTATCAAATTCACTAAGCTGTTTACAGCGGCTCGTGATTGCTGCTCCTTAACAACTCAAATACAAAGAGGAAGGATGTTATAATGGCTTCGGGCTTGTAAAACATGCTGAATATCTGTAAAGCATTCGCAGTGCATGTACAAAGGGAAAGAGAGCGATTAAAAAGAGGGTTTGGGTGAGGTGGTAAAATTTACAACCTGAAAGACAAGAGAATAAAAACATCAATGAGTGTCACTGTGTGTGTGTGCGTGTGTGAAAGAGAGTCATTTGACTGTTTCATTTAGGCTGACGCTGACTGTGAAACAACTAAAAAAGACGTCTTTTGACATATCAACCCTTACATACAGTTTGGGTCAAATTTGACTTGATTTCACGTGAATAAAAACCTTTAAATTATATGACTTTAGCTTCAAATTTGATGACTGAAATGAACATGTGAAAGAAGTGCTAAAAATGTTTGTGCATTGAGGCTGATTTGTGGCGAATTTGAAATACTTTGATTGTAACGTCTATAAATGAATTCCTCCAGATCTAGAATAGGACATGATATTGAGTAAAATGAGATGTTTTTTGTCTATAAACAGCTGATGTAAAATCTAAAAGAATACATTCTCCCTGCTCTCTGAAACGTGATTTAAGAATTAACCACCTATTTATGAATGTCAGATAGGATATTAATACATTCTAAAAATTTGGTATAGACACTTCAAAACTGGCCAGAAAACAAACACTATTTAAAGCTTAATCGTCAGGATTTTTTGAACAGATCAAAAAGGCAACAATGTATTTTTGTGTTTGAAGCAGACCGCTATGGAGACAAAGTGGGTTTTAAATGTTCAGTGTATGGTATTAAGTGAAGGTTGCACCACTCTGTCCTCACCTCACCGTGACCTATGGTGGCCAAAAAGAAACGTGAAAATCCCTCCTTACAGTCAGTGTCGATTTTGGGCTTTTTAGTTAAGGGCGTAAGATCACAGTTCCACACTCAAACATAATAAGTGACAGTAATTCACCTTAACGTTGGATGCCACCCGCCATAAAACACAAAAAAGAAGAAGATGAAGTTGAGTCCGTGCTGCCTTACAACAATGGTTCCCAAACTTTTTTTAGCTGAAGACGCAAAAGAGAAATTAAGTGTCTCACTGAGGCTCAAAATTGCCAAAGAAACACTTTGCACTTAGGGAAAAGCCCATGAATTGGGGATGGAATGTTTCAAAAAGTTTCAGTCCCAGATTGCTAGATAATGTCAGTAATCACTTCTAACACTGGCCCTGTTCAGACTTTGAGAAATCTGAATACAAGTGTCCAGCTGTGAGTGCCTCTGGTTACACATGGGGTAAGAGGTGCCGCCGCGAATCAATCAATACACGTTAAATGTCGACATGAAACTTTGACCATTCTTTGTGCTTTTATTAACTCTCTTGCGTGACGTATACTTTGATGACTGAATCTGCAGGCGCTTAACACATGCTTATGTCATTCTGCTGGATTACACAAACTGTGGATATTCTATTTCTTCTCTGAGCA
The DNA here is from genome assembly GCA_037367275.1 of Coranthus polyacanthus. Lineage (NCBI taxonomy): Eukaryota > Metazoa > Chordata > Actinopteri > Kurtiformes > Apogonidae > Coranthus > Coranthus polyacanthus. The sequence goes on from JAPQRN010000001.1 coordinate 24,035,597, forward strand.
AAAAAAAAAAAAAAAAAAAAAAAAGCACTTAATTAACATTTTTATGGGTGTTTTGAAAATTTCAACACTTTACTATGGCACTGTTGCTGAGTAATCAGTCCTTCAATGCGTCCCAGGACACAGACTTGTTTAGACTACTAGAGAATGAGGACAAATGCGTCCTGAGTGATCTGATGGGAATGTGTCCTGAGTGTGTTCAGACCTTGCATCTGCCAGGACGGATGACCATTCAAGGTCTGAACAGGGCCACGGACAAGTAATGTTGGCCAGCGACTGACCGCTAGCCACCAGGAAACACACACATGAAACAAATAATTCACATGCTAATGCTGTACGCAAACAAACACATGACGGACTGACTTTTCTGCCGTCGGAACGCTGTCCCGATGCTGAGAATGCATCATTTGAAGATGTTTTCAAGATTTCATTACTGTCCCCACATGCAAACTTCTAAACGTTCCTTGTATTTTCATTTCAACATTACAGAAAATGAGCTGTTCTTTGACATAGTTAATTTCTTTCTTCTTTCTCACACACTGGACCTCTAAATGCATTGTAATATCACCATCATCTATCATAAAAGAATCCTGATATTTGTCACCTTAAAAAAAAAAAAAAAAAAACAGCTACTAAATTGGCTTGGAATTGGCCCGAGCAACACATCAAAGCAGACTCGATAAGATCTTCAGTCTGCACCGGAGTCTGACTGACAGCTTTTATACCAACAGAAAGAAACTAATCAAACAAGAAACTGCACCAGTGCTCATTTGAACCACAACAAACAGGTTAGATGTGAAACTGTGGTGAAAGAAACTACTCAGCTATGATCAGCCTGCAGGTTAATTAAAAACAATATTTCATGCTGACTGTTATTTTTCAGTCATTTTCAGTCCATTTGTGCTGTATTAACTGCATTATCTTTTGTGTTTAAACAGTTATTTGTAGTTTTAAGAGTCAAAAATGAACTCCAACTATCAAGAGCAACAGCGTTGAACTTGGCAAACACAACAATAACATAGTAGCTTTGTACCTTCATAAGCATCGCTACAGCAGCGTAGAAGAAACGTTGCAAAGTCAGCATCAGTCTTTCATTCCCATCGCTGACAGCAGGGGAAGGCAACTCTCATGCTATCACTTCTTTCCTTTGACTCCGAACGACGTTTCTTATCGTCAGCTGGTGGTGATTCTGATATTGGTCGCTTTATGAGATTCTTCAGCAATGGTTTCCTTTGCTGTTTGCTGTTGTGCTTACAGTTCACTACCTCCCACATGAATGAAAAGAGTGAATTGGCCCGGTGAGCACAGCTAGGTTACTTTCTATTTACCGTGTGTTGGACTCAAGCAGGCAGGTACGTGAGGGCAGACTCAAGGCTACAGTGGCTCACTACTCACCCTAGCGGTACAAAGTGGTATTACGACAGAGACGAACGGGTTTGGCTGAAAGTTCAGTGCATATCTCTGTAACACGATACACTGACATCTTTGGCATAACGTCAAAACTGTTCTAAACAGTCCAATGATAATTTTAGGTAATTCTTTAACATTTTAAAGTACCGTATTTTCCACACTATAAGGCGCATCGGATTATAAGACGCTCCTTCGATGAACGGCCTATTTTAAAACTGTTTTCATATATAGGGCGCACCGCATTATAAGGCGCATAGAATAGAAACTTCCGTACCATTAATTCATTAATGTTCATTAATTCTCTCGCTGCTGCTCTATTCCCTTGAGTTTGAACTCTGCGGCACTGTCGGTTTCTGAGAAAATTAAAGGCTTTTAGGTGCGTCTTATAGTGCGGAAAATACGGTACAAATATTACAAATAGCTCCTTTAATCTCAAACATATTTAAAAAAAATCTCCAGTAGTAAGTCAAAACAGCAAGCTGCAGCCTATATAAAGACTTGAGATGTAACTTCCAACACGTTATGCCTCAACAATGTCTCATCAGGGAACAGAACTTCTCAGTTGCATGAGTCAACATCTTCTTCACAGGAGAGTGATATACCGTGCATAGACATGTTGCGCGATGCAGTTGTGACTGAGTAGCCGCACTTAATGCAAGACCAATGTCGCGTGTGAGTGGCAACAGAACAGTTTGAAGTCTGAACTGAAAGGTGATTGAGATTCAGTGGGTGAGATTAGAGTTTTAAAATGATAGAAACCGCCTACAGTCATGGGTTTTTGAGTGATCTTGTGTAATAAATTCATGCATGTCATGACAGGTGTTCTGGTGAGTAACCAGGATACCGGATGACACAGGGGCCCACGTTTAATTTAACCGCTGTGATATTCCTGTTGAGTCTCTGCTAAATGTCAAAGTCCACAGGTTAAGACGCAGATGGATGAATTCCAGCTCTTCGAGACAGATGTCATATCCAGAAGGCATACGAGGAGGGATGCAGAGATGCTCAACCGGGACTGGAAACTGTGGGACTGAAACTTTGTTACATGGAACCAGGCATGGAAAGGAAGTAGACAATATTCTCTAGTTGATGTGATTTATGGATGATTCATGGAGGGTGTAGGTCTCTGATCTGTAGCTGCTGAGTCAGAGGTTAACAACTACTCTGTGTGGTCACAGTTTATGAAAAGTTACCAATGACTGTGAACCAGAAGGACCTGCATGTCCATCCCATTATTTGTTAATATTGCAGTGTAGATACTGCCATGATGAAAATTTTAGCTGATATGAAATACGGTGCAAATTTGATTCAGTTTTCTGTGCTGGTTAATTTAACTTTGGTTTATATTTTATGTGGCTTTCCAGTTTGTCATCAGTATAATTACTTTACAGTTCCCTTAATTAAGTCTACAGCATCCAAACTGAGGCTGAGCTTTGTGATTTTTAAATCAGATTTCAGCTCAGCATTGCTTTAGGTTTATTTTGTTTTCCAAACACTGATTTATTTAATTTCTTTTTGGACTTGTTCAGGCAATTGGAATATGCCAAAACAGTGAAAGTGGGATGCATGACTGAACAGAGTCTCAGATCTTTCTCTCTTACATTATAATACACGTGCAAAAAAACCCAAAACAAACTAACTCTGAACACTCGTACATGCACACGAATTACACACATGTGCCTCTTTTTCTGACATATGCAAAAAATGTCATAAGACGTGAAAAAATATCGCCATTAGAAAAATAATAATAAAAATTAAAAAAAAAAAAAAAAAAAAAAATACTATTGAGTAGATTAAGTAGTAAGTAGTAGTAAGTTGAGTAGATAAAGTTGTAAAACATTATTTCAAATGTACTTACACAAGAAAAGCAGATTAAACCTGATTACATATTTGTCAAAAATGTAGTTACGTTTATAAACATTTAGATTAATGCTTATACATTTATATTCTAAATCTACTTAAGTTCCAGGTCAAATGTAATGAAATTATTTCAGCACATTTGAATTATTTTTCAAGATTTTGAATCTACTGATAATATTATGCCATTTTTTATTACTTCCACTCTACTCAATAAAATGCCTCATTGTTCACAAGATTTCCATTAATGTTATAAATAGCTCAAAATAAATTCAATGCATGGAAACCAAAAACATTTTTAAAGCAACAGCAACTTATCATTAAACTGGTTTACTTATCAAATATTATTTCAAAAAAGCAACAAATTAACCTTTGTTAAATTAAAAATCACTAACTTTCTACTACTTCAACATTAAAGTCTCTTCCGTAGATTTTTCTACTGAAATTGGTCAACATTTAATCAACAATTTAAAGGTTCAGTGTTTGGCATTCAGTGACATCTAGTGGTGAAGTTGCAGTTTGCAAACAGCTGAATATCCCACCAACCTCACCTGTTGGTAAGTCTCTCATTACAGCCAGTGTTTATAGGCTTTTTAGTTAAGAGGACATTAACCACTGATGGTATCAGCTCCAGCAGAGACCACCAGTTGCTATCAGATACTCTTTCTAGTATCACCTCCACCGAGGCTATAAAATGGAAAAAAGAAGAAGAGGAAGTCCATTTTCAGCTACTGTAGAAACATGACAGTGCAACATGGCGACCCATGTGACAGCTCATTGTAAGGTAACGAAAACAGCATTATGAATATTAGATTCCATTTCTGCAATTAGAGCCTCCTAAATACCCCTACATTTTACACACTGGACCTTTAAATATGTTTGATTCCCCTTAATATCTGTTAAACTAAATTTAGGCTATTTTATTAAGTAGATGTTGCATTTACTTATTAAATATTCATTCCACCCATTCCCAGTTTTTACAGTGCTTACTTAAACAACATATATAAACAGAGATCGCACGTGCCATGTATACAGCCAAGTATACCCACCCTCCACACACACACACACACACACACACACACACACACACACACACACACATACACACACACATACATGCATTGTGCAAGCACACACACGATGCTAAAAATACAGCTGTCACCCACACCTGTTTATGTAGCCCTCATTACATGTGTGTGCGTCATCAGATCGGAACAGAAGCACTTTGCATAAGCCCATATGCACACACACACACACACACACACATTTAGTTGTACAAATGCATGAGCACCTACACTATAAGACACGCGCACACACACACAGGGTTCTCCGGGGCTGCAGTGTCTGGCGGGTGTCCAGTGCTGGAGTGGTTCTGCTCTAGAGAATGGCGGGCCCTGTCTGCAGCCCATCAATCAAACCCTCCCAGCTATACCCCTTTCTCCCTCTCGTCTCCCCTCTGCCTGCTCCTTTCCTTCCCTCCATCATCCCTGTTTTCCATTGCTCTCACTTCCTGTTCTCACCCCACACCCCCC
>JAPQRN010000001.1:24040492-24052793 GCA_037367275.1 Coranthus polyacanthus
CCCCCCATTAGTGGCCACTGGCTTTCCAACGGTACCAAGCCCGTGTCTCTACGACAATCAGAAGTGCCCGAACCCGCTCTCCCTTTGAATCTTAAACTCCCATCTCTCCACCGATCTATTCTTCCCTCTGCATATTTAAACGGTTCTGTACTCATGGATACTCAACCATCTCCCTCTTACACCTTGCTTCCTTTACATTTCCCCCGCTCACCCTGCAGGCTTACACAGCCTTTCACTCGCTCCCTCTCTCTTTCTCCACCACCCTCTCTTTATTTTTGCCTCCCTCTGTCTTTTCCTCTCGCTCTCCTGATTGATGCAAGCAGACGGCCTCTATCAGTGTTTTATACATAATCCAAATAAGATATGCTTGTGCCTGCATTTCTGAAAGTCCTAGCCAGCCCCTGACACGATGTGCTGACAGAGGATTCACAAAATGCAAAGGCACACACACACACACACACACACACACACACACACACACACATGCGCGCACATGCATATGCACATGCAAACACTTGCACACTTGTTCGGAAAGGCACGCAAAAATGCACACGCCCATCGTGAAAGGATTATTTCTAAAAGTTATGGAAGACAAGACAAAACACTGTTTGTGGTTATGCGCGGCAATATATTAACGCGTGAGTATGCGTACGTGTGCGTGTGCTAGCCAGTCTTATGTGCGTATTTATGAGAGACTGAGACAGAATGTGCATTTAAATGGCTGTGTTAAGTAATGCTGACCCATCTCTTTCTTTTCTCGATGTCCCATCCATACCAAAGCAGCAAAGCAGGGTGCATGTAAAGCTTTACAGAGACACATAACAAAGGTGATTCTCCAGTCTGTTCTTTTTCTCCAGGTGAAAAAGATGTAAAAGAAAATGAAATCGAAGGTTTTCCCTCATTAATAATTAAAGGCAATTTAACCAATCAAGCATTTCCTCTGCACTGATTGACTAAAGGGCCACTAAACCCATCTTTACGCACATTACTACCTTATTTCTCATTATTATATTGTCAGTAATTAGTTCAACAGTACTAGACTCTAACTGGGAGGCTTACAGAATCACATTCATGCACTTTATGTCCCTGTAGGTTTTGAGCCCAAAGGTACTTAAGATGTGGAGTGTGGATCCATTATCTCTGTATCCAGTATGTCATTTTCTATCATGGTGTTGATATGCATCACTGTTCATTTCATTAATGAATAATTTTTGTCACAGTTTTTCTCTAACAGCGTCTTTTCACTGATGAAAATGAGATTAAAATGAAATAAAATGTAATTTATGATGACAAAAACTGTGACGAAAATCTGTTGCTCTTGCTCTGAAACTTTCTCGTTTCCCATTACTAGGTTTTAGGTTAGTATACTGTACCTATGAAAAAGCACGAATATAATTGTACCTCAATGCTGAAATCTAGAAAGATAACATCATTTGACCCTTTTGGTCGACTAAGTATCATAAGAATCTAGTCGACTAAAATCGACTCAGCGTTTTCACACCCGAAAGACCAGTTAATTCAACTCGTTTTGAATGTTTTTTTTATGTTACGTTTGCTTTTCTTCTTCTTGTCTTGTTTGCCATAAGCCTTGCATAACTTCCTGTAATTTCTCTGAAAATCTGAACAATCCAATAAGTATTTTCACACTGTAAATGAAGCATGGTTCAGTTTGAGCTGGACTGAGTCCACCTCTTTGTCTCATCAGGCACCGGCTGTTTGGCTGTTTGATGTTTCACGCCTGCAAATTTGATTTGAATCACACTGAAAAGTCTGAAAGTCTGGACCAAACAAGGTAGGTGTGAAATCACGCTTAAATGAAAACAGTTCAGATGACTAAAATATGACTAGTCAAAATGAACACTCATAAACATGAATAATGAAACAGGTAGAATTCCTAAACTTTCAACTGAGAAACTGAAATGCATTAGTACAGCGAGAGAGCAGGGTAATCTCTGCGTTTAATTTGGTGTTTTGTAATTTAATCAAGTCCTGTCATATTTCTGCAGAGAATGGGGGGAAAAAAAGTCTGAAAATGCACCTAAAACTCCCATCTCAACATGCTAAATCAAAACACAATGTTCATCTCGTAAATAAATAGCATTGTCTGCAGAACAATCTGCTGTCATATCTGTAACCTGGTTCGACCAGTGTTTCTTGTTGTTGTTGTTTGAGAGGGGCTTACTTGGGTCCACAAAGCAGCGCAGCAGAGGAAGAAACAGTAATCACTGTTTTGTTTTGCTCCAACATAGCAAGAGGTCCATTCTTTTCGCTCCTGTCTTTCATGCCTAATGGTACTAGTTGTTTATAGCTGTGTTCATTAAATCCTTATTGCGATATAACATTGTTTCTAGGAACACCGTTAATTAAAACTGCTTCCATATTTCAATAGTATTAGTAATTCATTTTTTAGGCTCCACTTTGAATGCTGTAATATCTCGCAGTTGCAATAATTAAAAAAGAATCACAACATATGGACTCGAGGTTTAAGATACCACCGCAGAGGTAATTTTCAAAGGAATCGTTGCTTGTGAACAATGTGAATGAAATTTGGTTACTGAATTTGAGATCTATAGCTATGACTCCAGACGAAGTACTTGCCAGAGAAATAAACTTCAGCTTGCATATCTCTGATATGAAGAAAATGAAAGTGATTTCATTGCTAAAAGACATTCCATTGGCTAATACTTATTACCTGAACATTAGTGTCAGGGAAAGTGATACAGAGCAGACGATAAAAGAAAACACCGGAGAGATGGGATTATATCCAGACATGCTGCTTACACTAATGAATGACTGGGTATTAATGTATAAACTCAGACCTAAGGGATTCACACTGAGTAATTGAGAAGTCTGCTATGCTTTGCCACCAAAGCCATGGAGTTGGAGCTGCAAACAGCAATGGCCTGAGCGTAGCAGCAAAGTCATAATGGATGTAATGTATAACACAGCAAAACTGTGGACACAAATGACCTGTGTGGCTCCCCTGTGTGCCAACAGGCAACACTGGTTACATGAAAACTTTGGGAAATATGTTTATGGCAACATGTCAATTTGTGGTTTTGTTACTGTGATTATTTCTTGACAAATAACCTTTATTTTCCTTTACTTGGAGTCTTTGCTAAGCTAAGGCTATGTCCACACTATTACATTTCTGTTTTAATATGCATGTTTTAACTTTTGTTGCACACTTCTCTGGTTTAACTCTCCCGAAAACAGAGACTTTTGGAATCTGTTTTAGTTGGGAAACTCCGTGGTTGTGTTGTGATGTGGATGGACAAAAAGTAGATGACGCAGACGCCGACCTTCACACCCTGATTGGGTCTCGTCACTCACTACGTATCCTTCCTTGGTTTGGTGCTTTCACATGACCCCTTCCAGAATTACAGCAGATTCTGTCTTTGTTGTCTCTGCTAAATAAATTTGCAGCAGGCGAACTGTTATTCGAGCAATTTGCGACAATTCCCGTGTCCAGCGAGATTATCAACCCCCCCGGTCATGTGATATGTGTTTTCAGGCATGGTAGAATGTTTGGAGATCGTTTCTAAAGCTTTGCTAAAACACCAGTGTGTCACGATCTGCAGTCCCTCACTCTTTCAGTAATTAGGATCATCTGTTTCACCTGCCGGACCGTCTATATATACGCACCTCTCACGCTTCCGCTTTGCCAGATTGTCCTCTGTAATCTACATGACTCTCCAGCGCCTTCTTTGGATCGGACCTCTCGTTTATGACCCTGCCTGCCCCTGACTATCGAGCCTGTCTCCAGCTCGGTATATCGGACGTGCCTTCTATCTCCTGAACCACCAGCCTAGCCCCCCGAAGACCCATTCTGCCGCGTGTCTCGGACTTCCGCACTCTCCTGCTTCCCCGATCCAGCCCGTCAGCGCCGACTCTGGACTCCGCGCTCAGCTCTCCGTCTCGCTGACTCCTGCCAACGGGAACGCGACACCGATGGGGTTCCCCTGCTCCAGTACGTGTTACCCACCTGCCGTCGGCCTCAAGCTCCGCCAGGCTTCTCACCGCTCTCAGTCTGCCACCTCAGCGCAGCTCGTCCTCTGCAACATGAGGTGTCTCAAGATTATTCTGCTTCTAACTAACAGTGTGTTAAATAAAGTCCCTTAGTTCATTCCTCTTGTTTCGAGTGTTGCTTTTGGGTCCACACCTTGTGTTCGTGTCACAGTGTGGACGACGATCATTTTCATTTTAAAATAAAAACATATTAGCGTACACGTAGCCTAAGTTAATCGTCTTTATACTTTACTTTATTGCACAGGCATGAAAGCCATACTGATCTTCTCGTCAAGCTCTTTGGCAAAAAGTGAGGCATAAGCACAGTACGCTGAGGAAAAAAAGGAATTTTCACAAGACAAATACAAACCATAAGACAGTGGGAACCATATGCAAAAATAAGTAATCCACCTGACATCCAGTGAAGCATCCAGAGCCATCTTACTGACAGCAGTAAGAAAACTCTCTGAGAAGATTTTCCCTGCTGTCAAGACCCGGTCAATTCCAAAGAATTCCCCTCACTGCTGCACAGCGGTAACTGAGAAGGAGAGAAATCCAGCAACTTCCACTCATTTTATGTACTTTTAATTCTGCTACTGCTGGGATTCCTACTAAACTCTGTTAGGATGCTCTTCTCCTACCTCAGGCCTGTGTTGAGTAGAGCGTTCAAGACTCTACAAGGACTGCAGCCCTCCACCGATACATCCAGGGCTCGGTTAGTCTGCTGATGAATGTAGTCATTAGTTGTTTGTACCAACTTCAACAGCAGGGCGCGGCCTGTCCTCTCCGCCTCTGGGTCCATGGGCCTCTGCAGGTGAATGTGGAACTTGGCTGTGGGATCCATTGCAGCGCAGGACGCAGAGCGCCGGTTTAAATAGTGAGATGAAACCCAACTGCAGACATTTGTATGCGCATTATCCTTTCTTAAACATTCACTCTGTTAGGCTTACTATTGGAAAGGGAACATTGTAGTTTCTGTCTTTAACATGTGGCTGAAACATAACTCAAACTACATAACCCTAAAATCGGTTGCCAGTGACCTGGTGGATGTTAAGAGGTTACAGGACGTGTATACGTAGACGAAAGTGAGAACTGCATGAAGCTCAAAGGCCAACAGAAGCAAAGAGGAAACCATCTATCATACGTCTTCTACTAACAGCAGACTTTGGGATGATGCTGAGCCAGTGTGTGAACAGACTTGAAGCCATCCATTTTCTTCCTCCTGTGGTGGAAATAATTTTGGATTTTCATTACACAGTGCTTTAGGAAAAAATAAAAAATGACCCTCATGCAATGACATCGTAAACTGCTACAGCAAATATTGCCAGTTTAAGTAACAAATCAATCACACATTCAGCTGGTGCAACAGGCTGTTGTCTTACTATTTCTCTGTCATTGAAATTCTCTGTATACAATCCTGTCAGTGTCTTCCCAGTCGTCTGAATTGATCTGCAGGAAGCAGAGGGACAGGCTGCCTACGGAGTGGACCAAAGGCTGGAGCTCTTTCTGTCTCACTCCAGTGTCAGCTTTTGAAGGGCGCTGGGTTGTCCCACAATGTGGCCCTGTTCTCTTTGATGGAACAGGTGGTGAAGGGCGAGTTGGAGGCACACAGGTCTCCGCCTGGGTCTTTTCAGCAGGGACGGGAAGGTGAGGGGACGGGAAGGGAGTGGAACTGTTCTGGCTTTTCCACAGAAGCCCCAACCTGGGTTTTAACTGACTGCCGCTTGCATCCATCAGTTACTTCCTTGTCTGTTAAAATGAAAAAAACCCCTCATCATTCCACATATTTATAGGCATTTACAACAGAATGTTTACCTACTTCACCTCCACCACATTACCAGGGATCCATTTTAGGGTTAAGGTTGAGTTTCAGCCACAAAGACAAACCAGAAGATGTTCCCTTTCAAATGAGGTCCAGTACATACATTTTCTGTTATATCCCTAACTCCATGAAAAGAGCAGATGTTACAAGTTTGTAAGTAAAGCTGTTTTCTCAAAAACTTGCCTTCAAGACCAAGTCTTCGAGACCTGCCTGGGAGACGGGATGCTCCTGCTAGTGGAGATGCTGTTGGAGGAGGAGTAGTGGTGAAGCATGAAGGGCCCTCAGCTCACTGGGAGTGTGTGTCTTCTGTTGCCTTACAGGCTAATATTGCCATCTGACTTCCCAGACGCAACTTCTCAAAGAAAGGGTCCCCATTTTCATCTAGGAGATGGTTAGTCTGGGATGCTCCTCTACATATAAACAGGGCCTGAGCATCCTTCCTCGCAGAGAGGATTCAGGTCTCCTTTTGTGAGAAGCAAGGGGCTGAGGTGAGGGGAGGGTGTCTTGCTGTATGGAAAGTCCCAGTCTAACACAGTGTTAATGTGGGCTTTCTGCGAGGCATACAGCCTGTCTGCATGTCCAGTCAATGCAGCCCTCTGAACCCTCTCAGCTCTGTTGATTTCCAGGATCCTGGACTGAATACTGCCATGGGGCTATGAAATAAATTAATAAATCAATTGAAAGAAAGAAAGAAAGAAAAATCAATTGGGAACACTGTTAGTTTTAGTACAATGAGAATATCTATGCCACTGAGCTTACTGACACTAAAATACAATTTAATCAAGCAATTAGTACATTTTTTATAGAATTATTATTTTCTTTACCCTGAGTTCTTAGTGCTGATGGTCCTTGATGATGCAGATTGATGTAAACTGTTGAAGGCTTGCTTGCTAATATCTGTTGAAGGCTGGTATTTATGTGTCTTCAAGTACAGACAGAACAATTTAACAAAAAGGAAAGATTTGGATTGTGTCACATGTCGATTCACACACGTCCACTGTTGCTTCATGTAATGAGTATGCATCTGAAACGTCAATGGCAGTGGAAACCAGAGTATTACCTGCAGTAGATCACTGTCAGCATAGACCCGGTCTTGGGAAACACACAGGAGTACTGGTGCTGTGTGTTCCCACGACGAGAAGCGCTCCTGCAATAGCCCCACCTGCATTCAAACAGCACAGGAAACACAACAGCAATTTGTTTGAGCGTTTGTAGTCGTTTTTGTGTTCTCGTGTGTATGGAGATATTTTTTAAAATAAAGATCGTGTGCACAGAATTTCTGGTTTTTGTAAAATGGAGGCATGAAATATCTGTTTAGAAAAATATTTTTTTAAAAAAAGGTTTTTTGAAAGATAAAGTATATGGTTCAGTATGTATCAACACATTAGTACAGGAGATGTGCGTCTGGCAGTATGACTTTAAAAGTAGAGCGCAGTACTCTGAGAAGCAGAGAAACACACACACACACACACACACACACACACACACACACACAGAGAAACTCATAAATCACTGTGGCCTACTCTCAAGATCCGAACATCACAAAACTTTGCCACTGTTTACTCTCATGTCTGCAGCAGGTCAGCTTTTTCTAAATGGAACAGAGATACCAGGTAGTATTTTGTGTGTCTCTCCAGAATGATTCTGGGTGGGGGCTCATATTAGCCAGCTGGGCTTGAGGACCGGGTCTGGGTGACTGCCCACATGCTGTGGGAGGACCTTTCTTTCTGCCCCGTAGTCCTTCATCAATCACATATGAAATAACACCTGACTCACAGAGGGCTGACCAACAGAGAAAAGCCGTGCGAGCTTACAGAGAACACACACATCGCACACGCTATGCTTACTTTGTTCACAACACGCCGTGGCTTTTTCATTAATCTAATAATTCATGGGCTCATTACCGATCGATGGCCACCTGAATGGAAATACGGGGCTAATGGTCACATGATCTTCCTCGACTTCATGGAAAATAGCCTGAATGCTCCATTAAACAACTGACAAATGCACAAAGGCTTATGGGACACAGCGTGCTCAATATATATGTTGGCTGTGTCTTTCAGATGGAAGAGACCTTGTCAGGCGGTGATGACAGACTGTATTTGCCTGGAGCTTATCTCACATAGGACTAAAAGTCAGGCTATCTCAGCCTGTGATTCATCAATATTGACCATTTCTTTTTAAATCTGTCTCACAAATCCCCTGTTCTATGTACAAAAGTAAAATACCGAAGCGCCGTTTTAAACGCTGCAACACTCAAAGCACCAGGGTCTTTCCGTTCCTCGAGTAAATCTCTTTTCTTTTTGAACTAATGCCAACCAAAATAAAATGTTAATTTGTAAATTAATCCGGGTGTCGCTGTGAACAACACACAGTCTTCAGAACACGTTAGCGTTTAGGTTTTTTTTTTGTTTTTTTTGTTTCTCCATTTGAGAAACACGGCTAACCTCAGGCCTATTAACTCTCAGGGTGAGATGGAGATAATGATTCACGTCTCGACTACTGTAACTCCCTCTTTATGCGTCTAAGTTAATCATTCCTGGATTGCTCACACATGGTTGTTCACACTTTTGATTTCCCTCCACTGGCACTCCATCATATTTAGAATTCAATTCAAGGTTCTTGTGATTACATATAAGGCTCTGCACGGAGAGGCTTCTTCACACATTACAGACCTACAGCACTGGAGCCGTGTGTCGTATGTTTGGTTTGTTACCTCAATCAGAAGTCCAGACTTAAGGAGTTTAAAGACTTTGCGTTTTTTGTCCTCCATTTGGACGCTATAGACACCTTTAAAAAGCAGCTCAAGGCCCATCTCTCTTTGCTTTTGGGTAAATTTGACCTTTTATATGTCTTACCCTAAAGTGTTATATGCTGTGTCCTCTTGACTGCTCTGCTGTTGAAAGGTACCTAACTTAAAAGGAACACACAGCTTGCAAAATGTGCAAAAAAAGAAACAGAAATTAGACAAGACCACAAATATAAATTACTGTGTAAGAAGCAGAGGAAAGACATTAATGGTTTGAATTGGACTGAATTTCTCACTGATGGGGATAATAGGCTAAACAGAAGCATTTTTGAAGAGCAATTCCTGAAGGTGACACGAAGGTGCCGTTACCCATGTCAGAATTATTAATCAAGTATCCTGTATCATAAATTCACATCTGACATTTGAAACAAACCAAACCGTGTCAAAATCAGTCTAGAATTCATTGACCAGCGATTATTAGAATTGTAGATATGGCAGCCACGTCGACGCACAAGATTCAAATGCGAGTTAATGGAGAAAACAAAAAGCAGTCTGGTTACAACTGTAAATGTGTTTTAGTCCATAGAGTTGTAGAGGTAAAGAAAAACGTTGGACACGTTCTTTGATTTAAGCGGCTCCTCCTGAGATCAGTCACCTCTGTGACTTCCTAAACTTCCTAAAACCTAAAAAACACATGGTTTCAAATCTGTAATGAGCACAAGAGCACGTTATTATATCAATATAGTTATATTTACAGTGATATATTGAGGGGGACAACTGATGTGATGGACAATGATTCCTCCGGGTGGACAAGGCTTATCTCGTAAACACTCCCCCACTCTGGCTATAATCATACAACAGCTGATGAGAATTCGACTTGAATATCGATGGCTGCCAATAGACTATCTACTCCCAGTTTCAAAGAGGCTGTTTAACCCAATCCACTGAGGCTCAGAGGGAAATGTTTAATTTTTTGGGTCACTGGTGTAGTGATGTGACATGGACCACATCTGCAAGACTCTTGTCAATCAATCTGTCTGTCCAATTAACTAGAAAGCAACTTGAACATCCAAGACCAAGTTGCATTAGACAGGAAGCCCTTGACTTTAAAACATATTGACTGGAGAATCTCCAATAGTAGGTCAGACCCAGAGCGAAGTGTGAGGGACCGCTAACTGCATCATTAGACCCAGATTATCTGTAACAGAACCTATTAGTAGCCATTAGCAGAAGGAAACAACCCTGACCCTATCATTGTAGTTTTGCTTCTTCTTTACTGGGGAGAAGAGACTTAAGAAAATAGATTAAGATCGGCTTGAATTACACCGCTAGGCCTGGAACACAGGGGATTTTAGATAAGTATTGACACGCAAACACACACAGAGATGCACGTGCACAAACAGAAAATACACAAATATACACATCTCCCTTAGGGATAAGTTAGATGCAATAAATCCAGTCTCTAAATAGATAGCGATGCTACATGTGTGGCTTTTTAGATCAGTGCTGATATGATTATGCAGGCTCAGGACCATAGATGTGGGGTAGATAGATTGTCCTGCTGTAAATACAGACCCAGCCAGGCAGTGTGAACTGCAGCTCCCTGGTAGTTTGCTGACATCAGCGCTTTCTTGTGCTTTCTGACTATTAAGAAAGGACTGCGTCCTCAGGTGACCTGGGTCCTCAAATACTCCCCGAGCCAGAGATACACAATGTATGCACACACGCATACACAAGCACGGTGTAGGACTGTACTCATCCACATATGTATAAATGCACAACCATTTGCACCCAAAACTATCTTGAAGTATGCATGTTAAAGAAGACACATACATGCTGCATGCATCCCTTCATTCTATGATGTCATGTTTCACAAGTGATCAATAGTGCTACACACCATATTCTGCCCTAATGTCCTCCAAGAACTAGCGCCGTGTTGGCTAGACGAGTAAATCAATATCATTTGAGGGAAAAAAAAGAATATGTGGTATGTGAGTGTTTGATTGTCTGTCTGAAAAAATACTGTACTGAATGAGTCAGACCAGTGATTCATCTAAGATAAAGCACAAAGCGGATCTAAACATGAAAAATAAAGGGGTCGTATTTCAATCTGAGGTGTCAAAATATGGCACTGAATCTAAAAAAAAACACTGGCCTCGGATCAGTTCAGTTCTTTTATTTCATTTGAGGATGATATTATATTTATCATAATAATTTTATTTGATCAGAGAGAGTTGTAGTAGTAAGAATTTATTTGCTTGAATATAAACTGGCAAATATACTGTCGTAAAAGCAATGAGACGTATCACGTTGGTAAAAAAAAAAAAAAAAAACATCCACAGGCTCACAAACAAGCCAAGACAAGTCGGGAGCTGAGCTGATTAATAATAATACTCGCAAAACAGTAAAGGAGATTGTCTTCATGTTTAAACTTGTACCCAACACTTCACTACAACCAGATAGTTTGAGATGATTTTGCTTGGAATCAGAAGTCTGGGGATCACGGAGATGGAATGATATAAAAGCAAAAAAAAAACAAAAAAACAAACCCAAACCCATCAACATAACAAACATAGGTTCTACATTACACTGTTATACCAATTTAATGTGACACAATAATAATAAGTGATGTTACAATGCTAACATTTATGTAAGAATAATATGGAAGACCACCATAGTTGGTACTCGAACCTCAGATGTTTTGCATTAAAGACAAAACCTCTATTCTATGCCTATCTATAAATAGCCTAAACTAGTACAAAAAGTCAATTCTGTCCAACACTGGACCAAACAAAGTGTCTTGTGTTAAAGCAAACGGGCAGCAGTGACACATTTTTCAAGACTTGTCTGGAACTCTTCCTCTACAGCATGAAACATTTATAAATGAGCAAACAGTGGGAACATTTCCCTCTCATTATCATGCAATTAATCATAATTAAGAGAAGTCTGTCTTAAGTGAACAGCTGTATTAGTGTGCACCATTTGCAGAGGCAGATGCTTTAATGCTTTTTTTTTGCTTTTTTTTTTACCTTTTCTTGCCTTACAAGTGACATATTTATACACGTTGGATGGAATTCAACAACAATTAAGTTGGTTTTCTGAACGTCAGAAATGGCAACAGCGCAAACCCCATTTGCAGAAGAGTTGGGACATTTTCTAAAAGCCATGAAACCTAAAATCTGTTATTTGTTCATTTGTTCGAACCTTTATTTGTACAAAAAGTGCAAAGGATTTTCTGTGTTTTTACTGACCCAAGTCTAAATCTTGGTGACAGAGACAAAATAAGACTGAAAAGTTTTTAGACTATACGGGTAACGCTGTTCTGTCAGATTCACAATAATCGGGTTCATTGGTAACAGGTGAAGGATCATGACTGGACGTAAAAGGAGCATCCACCGATGGCTTGGTCTTCACAAGGATGGGTTTGTGACTTAACACTTTGTGCCAAACTTTGAGAGAGAACTGTCAATCAGTTCAAAAAGAATATTTCTCAGCACAAAACTGACACTGAGCGCAAAACACTGTTAAATGTACCTGACTTTTAACCCTCAGGTGGCATGAGAAACCATCATGTTACTGTGATGAACATAGACACATGGGCTCAGGAGGACTTTGTAAAACTGTTGTCTCTTAACACAGTCCACCACTGCATCCAGAAATACAACCTGAAAGTGTTTTACACAAGGAGGAAGAACTAGATGAACTCTGTGCAGAAACAGAGC